>CAAKHB010007624.1:75020-87395 GCA_901007665.1 Aeoliscus strigatus | reverse complement strand
TACATTCTTAGAGTGTGCAAGAGAGGACAGAAGCGCCTGTATTGAATGTCGGCATCGTTCAACATCTGTAAGGAGCTACTACAGACTTTCTAAAAGTCTGCGGTAGCGAGTGCTATCCTATACGCAGTGGTGTGCCGGGGGGTGGGGGGGGGGCAGCCTGAAGAAGGAGCACGGAGCTGGACAGCCTAACATTTTTGGAAGAGAGTGTTGGAGGCTGAACAGGCTCCTGTCCATCATGGACAATCCAGATCATCCACTGCACAGTGACATGAACAGGAGTAGGACTAGCTTCAGTGACAGATTGTTGTCCACGTCCTGTCCCGTTGCTCCCCCGCGCCATGAGGCTCTAACACCTCTAGGAGGAAACAATAACCGAAGCTGACAATGGACCTTGCTGGTGGAAGTTGGATCTATTCCACTCACTTTTCATAGTCACCAATAATAGTATTAGTGATAGTGTTTTTGCTCTCTGGCCCTTCATACCCCCTGTGTCCCCTTATTTATTCTTATTTCTGTAGTTATCATATGATCTGTCGTGCTGCTGGAATTGTGAATTTCTCTCGAGAGATAAAATAAAGTATCTGTCTATCTATGTATGTACGTATGTATTACTGTGTGACATGAACATGTGGTCTGTCCTGCTGGTTTTCACATAATGGAAGAAAACAATCAATAATGTGTATAATATGTAGTGATGTGTAGATAAAGTACTAACAATGTAATCAGACCAAACATTGGTGAGTGTACTACTACTACTACTACTACTACTACTACTACTGTAATATTTGGGCATTTTGTCCCGTCTTTGTCCTGTCGACCAGGCTCCTCGGGTGTTGGCGGTGATGTTAACTCACTCTGACAGCAGCCTGCTGCCCCTGGTTGGAGACATTGTCCAGGATGTGCTAATGGCTCTGGACCTCAGCTACGACCACACGGCTGCTCTTTTCTGCTCCGTGCTGCACGCGCTGATGAAGGCGCTGGGTGAGATATCACAAGTGAATTAAACTCATCACAGGCTGAAGGTGAAGAGAGATGAACAGTAGGAGTGTACTAATGCGTCATGCGGTGCAGTGATATCCTGCTCTGTGATTCCATTCATACTTCTTTTGATTTAAAAGTGCTATGGATCGAGTTAAAGAAGAGTTAACTTTCTAACTCCTTTCACCAGTACCTGTGTTTTTTGTTGTCTGTTTTAGCGAGGTGGTTTCCCATCAGTCACAGTAAAACCAGTGACTCCGCCATACTCAGACAGACCTCAGCTGACCAGGAAGTCTTCAACATCCGCCAGTTCCTGCTGGATTACCAGAAACAGAAGGAGCTGGCAGAGGGCATTGGAATAGAGGAGGATTTCACAGAAGACCTTGGTATTGGTTATGTTCCGTTCAAAGACAAAATCAGGTTTCAGCACGTAATAGAAGGTCGGTCAGATGGGAAACACCCACAAAGACGTTCTGAGAATATCGACGAACCAACTCAAAGCAGAACTGTCTGCTTGCCCTACACCATCCACCTGAGCAGACGCTCACTGTCTTTGCAGAAGCTCCTCCTCCCACGGAGTGTGAGGATGAAGACGACATCGGTGGTCCTGATGTGAAGGCAGAACTTCCCGTCCACCTCAGCATGGCTAAAGACGTGATGGAGCGCTGCATCCATCTGCTATCCGACCCCAGCCTGAGGCTGCGACTGAAGGTACCGTGTCTGGTGATGGAGAGGACTTCATCTCCCTCTACCACATCGTTGGATGAAAACAACCAGTCCTACTCGGACACAGTGACGGGTCACTTACCTAGGTTGGGTTAATAGGTTACCATCACATCTAACTTCTGTGGTGAGTCATAAAACTACGGCTGCTGCTCAGCAAACTCATGATTTTGAGTGTTATGCTCCTATTATGTATTATTAGTATTATGCTCCCTTTAAATAAAAAAAATCACAGCTAAGCTGAAGTAGTCTGATTCCATTTAACCAATTTAAATCCCTTCTTGAGGGGTTTCCTATGCTCTGAGTGTACTTGTAACTACAACCTGAGCTACTCATTGTTGGTTTATACGTTACAGACCAGTGGAATGTGATTTAGAAAATGACTGTTTAGTGCTGTCATCTATGCCAGGAAAGCTATAGCAAATAAAAGGAGACTTTTTGTGCCACAGTTGGAGTACAAAACAATGTACTGTAATGTATTTGTGTTTCTTTTTGTGAAGGTCTTGGACATACTGGAGCTGTGCGTGTGTGTTCTTAGTGCGAGGGAAAACGAACTGCTGCCGATGGCCCATCGCTGCTGGCCCCCCCTCCTCCAGAGACTGACGGCTGACGACCCGTTAGCCGTCCTCCGAGCCTTCAGGGTACGTGACGCATTCTGTCTGGTCCTCTAAATATTTAGTATTGTTATTTGAAAGCTTCGTTTGGCGAATTCCTCTGGTCATTTTTAATTTCTATAAATACATTTGAATAATACGAATAAAAATAGCAATGGATAATAAACTAACTAAACTTCTAATATACGATACATAATAATCATTGTTATCATTGACTTCATTAATATTTGTCACAGTTGTGATGATGATGATTTCTTAGTCATTGTTGAATCACTGGAGCTGTAAAACGCTCTTTGGTTCCACCTGAATGGTTTTAATTCAGTTTTGTAATCTTGTGCTTCTCACAATTCTTAATTAAGAAAAAAAAATAATACAATTTCAGATTCTGTGTCTTGTCTTCACCCACGTCGTTCACAGAGAATGAATGAAGCAACTGCAGTGAGGTAACTTTCAGAGTATCTCTGGCAGGTGCTGTGCACGCTGGGGGAGACGTGCGGGGATTTCCTGAGGAGGAGGGTTTCCAAGGAGGTTTTGCCCAAGCTGAGCTCCTCGCTGGCACATCAGGCTCCCATTAGCGCCAGGGCCGGACCCGTCTACACACACACCCTGGCCTACAAACTGCAGCTGGCTGTACTACAAGGACTGGGCTCGCTGTGCCAGAGGTTGGACCTGAGTAAGTGAACAGAAATACACACAAAGGGTTCAGGACAACATGGCACAGGGTGACACTGAATCGCCACATCCATTTCTCAGCCTTTGGCAAAGGACATAAAACCTCCTTGAAAGATTTGAACGGCCCATGTGTGACGTGATGTGACACGTACCATCAGAGGTATTCGAGAATTAGATCATTCATTTAAGAGCTGGGGAAAAATGCTAAGAAGTCATCTGGTGTGTGGCGGGACAGGATTCCTGAACTACCTGTGACCAGTCACCACCATGAGTCAAGTCTTTTGTTATCTTTGTACACCTGACAGATATATCCGCGCGGGTATACATACACACACACACACACACACACACAGTTAAATAGGGTCAAGACCCCGCAGACAACAGAAACTGTTTTCCACCACTGGGTGGCAGTCTTGTATAATGGTGCGTGTGCCGTTGTCTTCCAGTTCTGCAGTTCCGTTCCACGACCTGAAACGATGTAACACACAGTTTCTTCTTGGCATGTAGATACTGATTACACACATCACAATCCCACATACACATCCTTGGCAACACATCCTACGTACTGAAAGATCCTAGGCACTCAGCGCACAGTATGAATACACAATACGTGAACGCACCTCCAGCCGCAGCATTACCTGAATTTAATGGGCTGTGTAGATGAGCCTGATGATGCAGGCCACTGCCAGCTGAGCCAACAAACTGCTACTGCCGACGGTCCTCAAGCTTCCCTTTGTGTCTAAATGAATACTGCTGCTCAATCAGCAAATGACGCGGCGACAGGAACGGAGGCCGTTCAATGGATTGGCTGTAAAATGTAATATTTTGTGTGTTTTGCACTTGGCAGAGCTTCAGTGTCTGAGTGTTCTTCCAAAGTCTTCTGGGATTCAGTGCCAGTGTGTTAGAAATGGAATATAATGATCTAATTATTGTAATTATGAGCTTCTTGTCTCATTTTCATCAGTCATTAAGTTCATTAGGCCGTGGTGTGTCTGTCTGCCAGCTCAGTGGGACTCTGGACTCTTCACGGAAGTGCGAGCATGTTCTTGGGGAGCGAGCTTCTCGTGGGTGAAAATGATCACATGGAAACTGGCGTCTCAATCAGCGATAAACACGACGTCCCTCTGTTCAATCACTGCTCATCACAATCATTCCTAGGACTCTCTGTCCTTGGCAATGATTTGTTTGTGGAGCTGTAATCAATCCGAGTTTGAATTTAAATTGCTCATCACATCCAGTCGCTAACGTTCTTCCTAGACTTTTGTTTGTGTAGCCCTACCAAAACCCGATGAAAACTTCAGTTTTCTCTACGTCTTACCAACAGAAAGCAGGTTTAGGAAAGTCTCTGAGAACAGAAATCTCTGGAGTTTCCTCATTTCTGGTTTGTTTTCATGCAAACTGACAGAAATCAAACCAAACCTCTTTAAAGTTTCATAAGATGGAATTTAGTTTGTGCCTGGTTCCAACAAGTGTGAAGAATACACAGGTCTGTTACAGCATCAGAGATATATTCAGCTAAGAATCCTGTTGGATTGGTCCTGTCAGACGCTCTGATGATATTTAAACACACACATCCAAAAATTACGACTCTGATAATTCTGAAATGAGGACATCTACAGAATTTTCCAGATTTCTGAACTGAAATCAAACATATGACACGTTGGATTGACTTTTGTCAGCTTACGTGAGAATTTTTCTTTCCCCTGAAACCCAGTTGCTTCATTAAAGAGAATAAGACTGTTGTTGTGCTTAAAGGTGATACATATGTTCCATCACTGCAGAATACCACGTTTTGGTCAAATTGGACAAACAGTGGACTCTCTGCTGCTGTTTTTGTTCCTTTTCTGTTTTACCACCACTTTTCTGCTTTGAGCTTGTCCTTCATATCAGAAGGTGAGCTTTGGCATGCGAGGCTTAGAGTATGTGAAAAAGCAGGATACAAAGAGTCACCGCCTGCAGCCTCACTCGTGAATACCGATTTGGCTTCAGCTCACCTCTGGGACACCTGCAGCGAGCCAATTAGCACGTCCCAGTCACAGAAACAGATTGACTGAAGCGAATGACATGTTTCAGTCTCGGTTTCACCTTCATTCGTTCACGCTGGCAGCAGATGTCAACTGGACTGTCCTCTTCAGCGTTTGTCAATTCCGAAGCACCTTGACAAAAGACTACAGGCTGTGAGTGCAAAGAGAGAGAGAGAGAGAAAAGGCATAAAAGCGGTTGCTAAATAATCCAATTTACCTCTGAAATGTGCGCTGCTGCTTTTATTCTTGACACACAGCGAGGAGGCCCGGTTCAAGCCAAGTGTGGGTTGAATTGGCAAATAGAGTGAGAGTAGAGACGGAGAGAGACATGTTTTGAAATGAGGCTTGAAAGGCAGCCCGGTTTTCAGCTTAGGGAATTGCTAAATGTCTGCTGGGAATGCAGAGATGGAGAGAGAAGTGTGAGAAAGTAGAGGAGGAGATCAAACAGAAGGAGGGAAGTCAAGTGGCTGGAGGGAGCAGGAAGGTGATGAACGGTACAGACGAGGGCATGAAGAGACACGGAGGCAGGTGGGTCAGCGTGCGCAAAAAGTGCAGTACGTTCAGAAAAGGAGATGAAAGGCAGGACGGAGGGAAAGGAGGTAACTCATTTTACACCTCAAAAGGACCAGTGTGTGCATGAAGAGAGGTTAAAACAACTGTGACATTTTTCCTCAACAATCTCAGCAGTTTCTCTCTCCGCTTATTAAGAGTTGGAAAAGGAAGTGGAGCCGTGATCTGTATTTTCTTTCATCTCCTCCACATCCCTTCTTCCTTCTCAATCTGCAGTCGTACGATGGAACTGGGAGTGAATCCTGATTATCCATGAGAGGTTGCTTAGTTACAGTCCACACAAATTGGAAAAGGTTGAATTGTTCCATGACTCTTGCCTTTTGCTCTGCATTGAGTGTTTAGTGTCCATCCATCCATCCATAAGATACGATGACATCAGACAGATATTTATTAATCCCAGAGGAAATGCCTGCTGAACTTTACAAAAACACAAAACAACAATTGCAAGGTTGGATTTCCTGTCTAAGTAGTTATAAATGAAATGAATATTGTGTCTGAGGAGACCTATATCACAGCTATTGACCAGTGAAATAGTAGCATTGGAACATACCAGCAGCAGTGACAGGTGGTGTTCACATGGTGTTGAAGGACACCGATGGTGTATGGAATGTTTGCAGTCCGGAGTTGTAGAGATGGATGGTGGTGATGGAAGTTAGGAGGTCTTCTCACAACCACATGACTGATATTCCTCATCTACGAATTTGTATAAATGGACGCCAGAGTGTTCAGATGGATTCTGCATTGTGATGACTCTGTGCTCTGTTCTCAGGTGAAGCTGACCTGGACGCTGTCTGTGAGGCCTGCCTGCCATACCTGAGCTGCAGACAACCCAGCAGGCTGCAGGAGGCCTGTGTCAGGTAAAGGATCCAGTAGTTACCAAACACAGTGCAGCAGCAGAGCTGAGTGGGTGTTGGACGTTGATGCTTTATGATGCTCTGTTTGTGATAGTAGAAAGGCCTCGATTAAAAAGATGTGGAAATCTACCATAATAGTAGTAAATGGCAAGAATGGGATAAAAGCTAAATAAAGCAAAGTGATATAAAGAATAAGAATAAAAAAAATAAAGAAAAAAGCTTAAAAAATCTTAAATAAATGTAACTTTTGATGACAGAATGTGGGGTCAGTGAAACACAGCTCATTCTGCTCTCACATGCTTTTCATCTCCGCAGCGTTTTTCGACACCTGATCCAGGTGGATCCAGACACCCTGTGGTTTACTCTCAATGAGCTGCACTGCCCCTGCGCCTACGTCCCGCCTCACGCTGACCTTCGTCCCGTGCAGCTGAGCGGGATGGGGCGACCGAGAGACGAGTACTCGGACAATGTGCTGAAACTGCTAAGGGAGGAGTTTGGCCCTGTTGCCGAGGCGTCCGAGCAGCCCGTCAGCTAATGAGCTGCTGATGGATGTGTCTGACTCATCTCTTCAGTGGCTGATTGAACCGCTGTCGCCAATAAATCAATTAGCTGAAAGAAAATCAAATGGAGCTAAGGATTCGTTTGTGACCTTCACGAGCGACATGTACAACTGTGAATAAAACACCTATACTGTTGAAATTTGTTTGAGTTTCCAAGTTATTTTTTTATACCATTTCTCATCTGCGAAAAAGATCAAACACAAACAGCTGTGCGATAAAACATCATCAGGAAGTTTCGGGTTTAATTTCGGGTTTATTTTCATTTGCTGTTTGGGTGCACTTAGACATCCAGGAAAACTGCTCCAAGTATGTTATATATATATATATTATATATGTATAAACTAAAAATAAGTAACAAACAAAATAGCTGAAATGTGATTGTAAATCAGTTGGGGTTGTAGTGAGAAACTAAAATGGGTGCAATGCATTCCAGTTCAGGACCAACATGGTACAGATGGACAATCAAAGACCTCTCACGGTGAAGATGAATTCAATGAGCTGAATAAAATTTGAACATGATCTAGTTCCAGTTGAATTTATTGCAGTGTAGTAATATACTGGACATCGCATTTCTGAGGTGTAAAGAATAAAATGAAAGGGATTGGCTTGGTTGTATGATTAGTTTTTATGATCATGATTCTTTTAAATTGAAATACTTAGCATGGGTGATAAACCACTTCACTCACTTTCCTCTCTCTCTCACACACACACACACACACACACACACATATATATATTTGAATGTATGTATGGTATTAAAAAGTAAACATAATTGTGAAAAAACTCTCTAATATCCCCACTAATAACTCTGGTTAATGAATGGGGTTGGATATGAATGTCCAAAAAGCAGACATGGACATGGAGGAAAGTACAGCAGAGGTTCCCATACCTGCTCCAAGCCACCCACATTGTCGGTGCAGGAGGAAGCACCAGGTTGCGTAAATACGTGGAAGCGTTATCAGTCAAAGCCCTGCGGCATCGGCGACATGTTCACATACAGGAAACAGAAACTGCCTCCCTCTGCCTCCCTCCCTCCATTCACCTGGCTGATAGGAGAACCTGCAGCTTCTCACCTCACTGCTCCATAATGAATGTGCCTTCTGGTGTGAGGAAACAAGATCTGCACATGTTTTGTATTTAGCCGGCCTGACTTAACGCTACCGAGCGTGGCACGGCGCCTCTTTATCTCGTTCGGTGCTGATGCCATTTATCCGGCTGCCAGTGCTGACAATGGCGCCATTAGTCATCAGCAGCGATGAGGGGAGCTTTGGCGGCACCTATTACACACAGGCGACCGCCTAATACCGCTTTGCTTTAATGCACGCGGGCAGTCGGATGGATTCACCGCTGCATGGCGCAAAGGTCGAGAGCGCGACCACAGCAGCAGCTGGATGACTTGTGTTCATCGCAGAGATAAAACTGACCACCATCGTTTCATATACAATTTATTTCTTTTGATAAAGGCATACACTTAACATGAGAACAAATGAAAGCAGTGGACATGTTCCCTCTTTTGTTAACATAGATCTTTACAAAACAAATCAAAGTTACTGGTTGAACGGAACACCCCCGTTAATCACTTCCCTCCCACCCCCAGCGCCTTTTCACACGGACGTTTGAGGCAACATGGACCAATAATTGTTCTTTCCCTCAGCGCCCCAGGCAGAGAAAGATACTTTGCATTATCCTCAGAGAAAAGGCTTTCACTTCATACAAGCATGTACACAAGATTTTCATTGACTTAACAAGAATGTCAGAGGGAAGATGGCGCACTGTCTCTCAGAACCGTTCCCGACCAGCTTCCAAAGACTGCATGAAACGAAGCCCACGTTTTAGACGCATAGAAGTACGGTAATACTCATGTTTGCAGGCCTGCACATTACAGCACAGTGGTTCAAGAAACACTGCTTGAAGTACTAAGATACATTTGGGGAAGGGATTCCCCTTCTGAGCAGCTATGAAGAGAACGTGTCATTCATCTGTCTGTACAGCACTTTTGGAGCAGTAAAGCAACAGAAACCAGCTTTGAAACAACAAAACAGTGTAAGAGACGTCGGAAGTAGAGAACGAGTCAGAACTGAAAGGACAGTGGCATTTTTCACGAACTGAACAACCTTAATCAACCCCAACGAACACATTGTCATTGTATATGGTTAGTGGAAAAAGTTTTCAGAAAATGACTCAACATGCACTCACTGTATTTCATATTATACAGTCATATATATATATACATACATATACAAAGTGAATTAGAGGCTTGGAGGAGAAATGATTGAGGCTTTTTTAATGACTGATAAGCACTGGGCCAGAGTGTTGTACTTTTAGAGAGAAACTTTATCAAACACAAAAATGGATTTAGATGCACAATTTTAAGAGAGGTGGTGAGCTGACACTGAATAATTCCGCTTATGTGAATTCTTGGGCAAATCCATAAATTCAGACAGTGATATGTTTGATCTGAACCGGCTACAATCTCTGCACCACCTGTTTTTACGTCTGCACTGAGGCCTTCCTACGTGTGCGTCCGCACGTCAAACTATTATATGAAGCAAACCACACTCGTTCGTGTCCTTTGTTAGAAAGCACAGCGACCAAAGAAGTGAAGGAATCCGATTTCCAGGGAAGGAATTACCTTGTTTGGGATTCGTTCGATGTTCTCTCTGAATAAGAAGATGATGTTCTCATACTGGCTACAGACCCTGTGGCAAGTGTAGAATATTATACTTTTTGGAAAGGTATTATTCTTTCTTTCAAATTAGGGAGGAAGGCAGTGACAGACATATGAGTGGATGCAGGGTTGAGTCATGGTTCTAAAGTACAAAGGGCTTATTCAGTCTTTTATTTTTTATTTTTTGAGGTTGTTACTGAGACGAGATAGAGTGGAGCTGCCCAGATCTTCCCGTCTGCCTCCTTCGCTGAATGCCGTGAGGCTTTACAGACAGCGAGCAGTCCAGATCAGATCAGGCCCACGCGCAGCAACAAAAAGCTACAGTCCCAGCACAGAACCAACGCTTCAACACATCCCAGATTTGTCGCTTCCACTGAGTGGGAACAATAGCTTTTTTATGCTGCGACGAAGGTGTTACGTACGCTTTCACTCTGGTGTAATGACCCAACATCTACAGGGCACAGCTGGGCTCATCGGAGCAGTCACTACTGTCCACATCCCTCTTCCTCAGCTCTCTGCCTTCCTTGTGCTGCTGGCTGCCGCCGCCACCGTGGCCGTGGTGGGCCGGCGGTGAGGGCCGCTTGCTGTGCTCCTGGTGGTGCCCGTGATTCTGGTGATGGCTGTGAACATGGCCTTTGGCGCCGTTGTGGGACTCCCCGTCTTCCCCCTCGATGAATCCCACGCCTATCTTGGTATCGTCCAGGACCTGGAAGTTGTTCTGGTTACTGCTGAGGATGTCAGACTCTGGCACCACCTGCAGGTAGGCTCTGACACGGTGGTGGCGGACCCCCGCGTCATCGCTGAAGTCGATGACACGGCACTCATAAGTGCCCTCGTCGGACGGTTTGACTCGAGAGAGGCGGAGCTTGTGGGAGATGTTGCTTCCTACGACCTTCACAACCTGGGCAGAGTTGAAAAGAGAGATGTGTGAGAAAAAAAGTAAACAATGTGAACAAACATGGTCTGGGTGAATCTATCCTGTCTGTGCATCAAACCGTGTAATACACGTGTAATACACACGTATTTCGGCTCCAGGTTAATTTTTCTACTATCCATCTGTGGCACAACATGTCACACTGTCAAGGTACGAGCGCTTGGATAACACTTGGAAACAACCTAAGTGGGTTAATCGACGTGCAGGTTGACACGGTGATAAACCCTTACATATGTCACGTTCACTGAGCTGCAACCACTGTAATGGACATAAAAACATCTAGTATCCAGGACACCTAGCATAGTAATCTGTTAAAAGTAGTCTTTTATTGGCAAAGATTTATTTGAAATAATCAGAATTAGATCTTCATGATGAAAATGTCTGAAAATGATGAAAATTTTCAGTTAAAGCAAAACAAAATTTAATTAAATGCATACACTACCGTTCAAAAGTTTGGGATCATCCAGACAATTCCAGTTTTGTATCTTCTCTACATCAACAGTTTTCACGTGTGCAAATATAATTGCACAAAGGTTTTCTAATCACCATTCACCTTTGAACATGATTAGCTAACAAAATGTAGCATTAGCACACAGGAGTGATGGTTGGTGGAAATGGCCTTAAAATCAGATGTTCACAGCTAGAATGGTCATTTATTACATGTCTAGACGAGTCTGATTCATTTAACGTTGTCGTCACTGAAAAAAGGAGGACATTTCTAAGTGACCTCAAACTTTTGAGCGGTAGTGTACACAAACAAACTGAAGGTAAAACCACTTAGGCTTAATGAACAAATCTATCTAACCCTTTTCACAGTTTTCCTTTTTTCCTTCTCCTCATCCTCCCATCCTCTCTCTCTCATCACTGGTCTTGCCCCTGACAATAAATACAGCTTTTAAAATGAAACAGTTGCAGCTTCTCAGGAGAAAACAAAATTCCTGCAACATGTATTCATTCTCCTGTGTCCATTGACTAAAACAGCACACATTACATCTTAGGGAATAGCCATCTTCCAAAAGCAGGAGTGCTGCGATCTTGATCCACATGTCACATTCATCGCTGTTATGGTGACGTGTCAATCACAAGGTATCACAGCTACTTCCCAATGTGGTAATAATCTGAATCAACAGACATCAATTGTTGAAAATGACATTTTATATGACATTATAATGAATCAATTAAAACTTGAATGATATGATAATTAGACAGAAACGTTGACTTGAACTGGTGTGTTTTAATATGGAGTTTTTGAAGGTTGAGAGGTTGATTACTTTAAAAAATACAATATGACATGAGAAATAAAAGGCTTGATCAGAACACCAGGTAGAAGCCGCTGCACTGAAAAGTATTATTACTTGATTGATATGATTATTAGACAGAAATGTTCGCTGAAGTATGAAATCCATCCTCAGATGTGATTGTCACAGTATGTCAAACCTTTCTCACAATTCGACAAAAAGGAAACAATAAAGGTGGAATAGAGGCACAATTCTGCCGCGTAGCCTGGTTACACTGTACAGTCATAACTCCTCTCAGCCAATCACTGCTTCTCTCACGCACTAGAAAAAGATGCCACATAACAAATTCTATTTGGGGCCTTTGAAGGCATCAAGAGACCACATCTTAGAGGTAAAAGCACTGCGGGTTCACAGAGCAGCAGAGTGGAGATGATGGGAGTCTGGAGACGATGTCAGAAGTGACGCATCGAGATAAAAATATCACATCCTCCATCACCCGCCTTAATCTCACTCACACCAGTCGATGTTGGCGCAAGCGTG
>CAAKHB010007624.1:43289-68699 GCA_901007665.1 Aeoliscus strigatus | reverse complement strand
TTTATGTCCATATTTAATTAATCCCTGATTCACTTTCAAGTAAAAAAAACTCCCCTGCACTGTCCACAGTATTCAGGTATGTATTTCACAGTCACACTGGTTCAGTTTTTAGCGAAACAAAAACAGTTACAGAATCTATTTCTGGCCCTTGAATCGTTCTAGATGAACCAAATACCGTTTTTGAATCGAATCGGTACCATGGAAAATGATATGAATCGAATTGTTGTAAAAATGAATCGTTACACACCTACTGCATATATATTAATGTGTATATTCATGTGGATTTGGAAAAGAATCTTGAGTTCTCATTAAAAGTATAGAGTGTGTATCATCTCAACGTTTGTGTGTAAAATGTACAAACTGTACAAATGTGTTTGCAGCTTATGTCTCAGCAATTTACACCATCTACTGTACAAATGTACTTGGGAGATATGTACAAATGTACAAAGCATATGTACAAATGTACAAAGCATCTGAATACTCATCACTATGTGCAACCGTTAATAGATCATTACGCAACACATTTGCATCAACAGAAATGTGAATGATGCAACATTCCGAAGTATATATAGACCAAATGGATACTTTTTTCAGCATGTTTTACAGTCTAAAAAGAAGTACAATTTGTATTTGTACCAAAATCTATCAGTGTGTTTGTGTGTGGCCTCTGGCAACTACAGTAATTTGCATAAGGCTGCAGTGAGGCTGATTAGAGTCTACAGACTAAACATACAGGAAATTGACATTCATGAGTGAGGACAAAACAATGAATGGAGCTCTGAGGCTTTAACAGTGTCTTCCAGAATGTGTGTGTGTTCATAATGTGAAAATGTAGATGTGCATTGTGCAATAAAATACAGTAAAAATGCATATGTTAGTCAACATGCTTCTGTAGGGTTCTGCATGTGTCTGTGTATTTACACATACAAGGACATTTAAACAGGTACAAATCTGTATGTGTGTACTTGTGTGTGTGCGTAGACCTTCACCACCCTTGGCTTTGACAACTCCTTCGATTGTGCTTAGTTTCCTGCTGTTTCGGCCCTAATCCCAGCTGCCACCCCCAACACACACACACACACACATACACACAGGTTTCCCGCTTAATCAAATGGATAAAAAAAAAAAATGTGAAAAGGAGAACACGGCTTCCTCGGCCTGAGGGTTCAGCCAGAACGCCAAGGGCGAGTTGTTTTTTCAACACCACAAAGGTGCCATTATTATGTCATCACTCGGTGGTTACGTCATTTCAGGGTGGTGCAAAGAGTTCACAATGTGCCTGAGAGAAGTTATCAGGTATAAGTCATCAAATATGGTCATTGGTGGCGGGCTTATCGGGGTATTTACACAGTTATATTTGCATTTACAGTCCAATTTGGGAGATTTCTGTGTACATTTTTTGCAGTAAAGTGTCAGACATTAGACATTTTGTTCCATCATGATCGCTGATGATGCGTCATCTTTCGTCCCTGCCCATGTGTGTCTTTCCTTCAGTGGATGATCATCTCCTGCTGCTTAAATACCCCAGCTCAGCTCATTCTGATTTGCATTTACTTGCTATATATACACACACACTATATATAAAATTGTCTCCCAATTATTACCTGCAATACTTCACTTCTTTGTCAAAAAGTTGCTTAAAATGACATCATTGGTCTCAGCGTTGGTGTGGGAATCCCAACATGTTAAAATACACAGTACGTTTCTCAAATATCATATTAATCTTGCAAACGTGCTGTACTTCTTGGAGCCTTTTTTCTATTTCTATGTCTTTTTCTATGTCATTCCAGATTTTCCAGGCAGCTCCTCAGAAATAATTAGTGACTAACGAGCGTCTCACATGGCCTCATAATAAGCTTCACAGTCTAATAACGAGCCTCCACACAGTTCGCTGGTAAACAGCTGCCACACGTTTCACAGAAATCCTGCAGGAAATGTCTTAGCCTGAGCAAAGCCAAACCAGCCTCAGCGAGCACAAGCTTTAGGATTTTTTTTTAGGATTTTTGTCTCTATGGAACACATTTGACCTTATCTTGGGGATTTGTTAATGAGAATCCACTGTAGAAAGGCAACTTTGTATTTTCAACGCCTATTGCTTATTCATAAGTTTAAAACTCATGGCTTTCTTCAGTAGTCCAAACAACAACAGAGTAGAAGGGAAAAGTGTTTCCACAGTATAATAAGTGTAAAATACTTTGTGGGCAGAGGAAGTGAGACGCTCGTTCAAAACATTAACAGACCAGCCTGAATAAGACTTGTGAGAAAGCAGTGAGCAGAATGAAATGACAGATTATTGACAGATTTGAGAAAAATTGAGATGCATCTGTCTGCCTGGACATGCTGAAAAATGACTGGTTTGTTAAAGAGCAACCGAGATGTAGAGAACTAAAACAATGTGGAGAAAAAAAAAATCCTTCATGGAAGAAATAAAAAGAATAAAATAGACAGAAACACAACTTAAAGTGTAAAAACACCTCCGGGGAGCATGGGTGACAGACCAAAACACGGCGACACAATGACAAACAACAGACGAACCGACAAGACCGACACGAGACAAGAGACTTAAATAGAAATCAGCAGAACGAGACACAGGTGGGAGCACATGAGAGAGAGCTGACTGGATAAACCGAGGGAACGAGGGGGGGACAGAGAACTCAGGCAATGAACAGGATGGAAACCAAACATCCAAGGAACTTACACTGACGGACGTGCTTTGCCTTTATGCCTCCCTCTGTAGCTTCCCTTATGTTAGCTCATGCTAACTTGATCCTCAGACATCATTTGCCCCCTTTGTTGACACACACACGTACGGATTAAAGGTCAAATGGATTTGTGCTTCTGCGTTGAACTGACCCTTCGTCCCACCCCACCTCCTGAGCGTTTAGACTTATGCATCTGTCTGTCTGCATAACTCTTAACTTTTGTTTCTGGTAATCTGTGTTTTTCTTTGTTTACCTCAAGCAATAGCGACTGAAAGTGAACAGATCTCTTTACCGCTGTAACTCCAACAAGATTGGCATGGTTTTCCCTGCAAACACACTCTGAGAGTTGGGAAAGTCACATAACACAGTCAGTCCAATCACAGTTGTTGCCCTCTACTGGAGGCCAGCTGCAATGCGTAGCAACAAATCTGTTATTAACAAGCTTGAATCTGGTCACCCTACATTCAGGGTAACTTCATCTGAAAGGTGGTCCAGACCAAAGATCCACAACAGCTTGAAACATGCAACTATGTACACCCAGTTGCAACGGAACAGTCACGCCGGGTGTTGCGACCTCATGTAAACCACTGTTGTTTCCACAGCAACAGGTGCATTGCGACGTGCCGTGGCCTAACCCTAACCCTACTTGTTGATCTTTTCTTTCGCGTGAGAACAGCATTTCAAGCAACTGCTGTAAAGACACGGCTGTGCGTCAAAGATTTATCAGCGTGTCCTCCTTGTCCTCTGACCAAACGTGTTTGTTGAGGCAGCGTATATCATACAGCCACAGAGCTCGCCCTACATAACATGCTCCTAAACACCTGCAGAGGCCTGAAAACGAGCTGTTGATTTGAATCAGGTGTGTAGGAGCAGGTGACATGTAAAACGTGCTGGGCAGGTGTACCCCAACGACCAGGGTTGGGAAACACTGGGTGAGCCATCCTTTCTTCAACCCTCATCCAGCAGCAGCATTGGTTGTGCATTTTGAAGTTTTTACAAAAGACATGGTCACTGTAATCAACGTTAAAGGCCTTGATAAAGCTGGTTTGTGAGATCAGCACACGGAGTTGAGCTAAAAAGCTGTAAAACAGTGATGGATGGTCTGAAGGTTTAAACGGCCATGTGTAAATGCCATTGTGTTTATGAGCAGTTTTCTGCTGTTCATTAGGGCTTGGGAAAGGAGTCGCCGCCTGCATATGGAATCTCTAATGACGGACATTAAAGTCATCAATCATTTCAAAAGAAAAGAGCTTCTCACATTTAACTGTCTTCATCTTTACTGTCCAGGAAACAGCCTCAAACACAGGGGACAGGAATAGAAAGTTCCACTGCAGATTCACAGATACAGGTGATGGCAATACATTACTTTACAGTTTTACCATTTTTTGCTAATTTTATGTTTACTTTTTGTAACTGCTCTATTTAGTACTATTCTGTTAGTTAGTTATTGTGTTAGAGCTGCTGTGACAACTGAATAAAGCATTTATGATTCTGATGGAGCATCATCATAATCATCATCTTCCTCGTCTGCTGTTTTAATATAAAAATACAGCGGTAAAAACAGTAAAAAACAATTTTACATCGATCAGCAGATGAACAAAAGTGGTAAAGTGCTGATATCGTTATACTTTTTTTATATCACGAGATATAATGGTCTTTGTCGTTACGACCATCAATAGTTGCTAATATCTAAAAACCAGCAAGTGTTTTTTCACAAATACTATAATAAAAAAATCTATTTACAAATGTCTCAGTCAAAATGTTCTTCCTGTTGTGTTTCTGTTGGTGCTCTGAGCTCTGAGAGCACCTGAAGCAGTTGTTCAGTGGTGCATGAAACCAAAAAGTTCAACTCTCAGGTATAATCTTCCACATCTGTCCATCCCATAGACATGTTTTACTAGTTTTTCCTTCAAACCCTTTTCCTCCCGCCGCTCCTCTGCTCACACATTTTCAGACTTCGTGATCAACTTGATATATGTGTTTGTACTTGAAGTGGAGCTAACCTCACACTACTGATCCTCTGACTAGATCATTTCATTATGTTTGATCCAGTTTCATCCAATAGTTCCGTCTAGATGATCAGTGATTACAAGCCAAGATTTGGTAGATTACACATCCCGCTAATACATACCCTGTTAATTATTGGGAAATATTGATGATAATTTCACAGCGTGGACAATTTGCATATAAAAAGAACAACTCGCAAATGCAACCGCGACTTGACTCTCGTTCTTCAAAAGATTCCACTTATTCATGAATGTCACATCTCTAGAATTGGGTAAATAACAATTCCACAAGGTGAATCAGTTCAGGTCTGGATCACGACACAGAAATGTAAGAAAATGTAAACTCATTTTGAGATCTTGACTGCATATTAATAAATGTTTTGTACATTTGTAGATTTGCTGAAAGTCCTTCATAATACCGATTGTTAAAGGAAAGTTCAGTAATTATATTGTAAATATGGCCCCTGATTTAAAATTGATTTTAAAGTTTGACACCCATGTAATATATGTATATAAACATTTACAAACAGGTTTGTACGGTAACGTCATTGACTTTGATTTATACGATAAAACATGAGACACTTACTCTTATTTACAAAATATAATCATGCCCGACGAAGTGTCAAGAGTGGAAAAAAGAAAGAGGCTCACATCCACACTAATTTACACCAGAGCCTGCATACACACACAGAGTTAAACAGTGCCACAGTTCCAGCTCACGTCTGGGCAACGCTGTCCCTGCTGTCAATGTTATGTCGCAGCGTACCAGCACTGAGCAATTAAAACACCTTGCCGAACCATCAGTCAATGAATTTGAAGGAGCGTTGCACCCAGAGAGACAGAGCAATCAATAAACCCATCTCCAAGGTGAATCTATTCCAGCTCGCAACAGACACACAACTGCTGCACCACACAATGTGGTCATTCCAGGTGTGTTGTGTCGACTGCTTCCAACAACATACCCTGCCATGTTTATTTCTTTTTTTTATTCATTTGACACTGCTGCTGCCTACTTAATTTCTTACTGCAGTGCAGCTGCGGGGAGGAGGACTAGTTCCAGAGAAGGAAGCGGAGGACACACTGGTGAAGTGATAGGAGGAAGAAGAAGCAGCAGCCTGCAGAAATCATAACAGGGAGCATCTTTCTTCCTCTGCCTCTTTAAAAGCTGCCTCCATCCCACTATTCTCTAGGGCCGGCCAGCGCCGGCAGAGGAGACAGAGCAGAGACGAGAGAGATATCAGCACTCAGTATCTAATCTCCCTGCCCTCTCTAATGCACCCTGGAGTGTCCTCTCCAGCACCGACATAGGTGGAGAGATAGGAGTTGACAGCAGCACAGGTTTAAACCCAGAACCCAAGATTTACAGCTAAAGGGGCTTCTCCCCACTGGGCCTGACTCATAACAGAATGAGCAAAAAGAGACTGAAAAACAGCTGAATCAGCTCAGCGTCTTTAATGTCTTGTGAATCAGTCGGTATTTCCTCAGGGATTTATGCAAAGATTGTGTACCAGTACTGACACTTTATGTCTATTTCTTCAAAAACAAGGGAACATTTCTGCCAGAAGATAAGGCCATTATGTTCCTGTGGAGTCAGCATCTTTAAATTAAAAATAAATGTGACTTCTTTCTTTGGGGGTGGTATTAAAAATTGTACATTTGCATTTCAAATCCATCTTTGTCGCCTTGTTTCCTGTCACACTAGAAGTCACAGCTACAAACCACAGTCTGCAGTGGCATCAGCTTTCATTGTCCTCTGCCGTCATTCCTGTGACACTTTAATCCAAAGTAAGACATTGTGTGATTAAACAATAGCACCAGGAGAACTGCAGAATCTTTATTACAAATACAGGTATTTTTAGCTACCAAAAACACAGTCTACACATTTTCATATCAGTAATTTATTTCAAATTTTCATATTTTAATTTTAATTGTTTTTTAAATTATTTTTAAAAATGTGTTATTCATGTATGTCATGTATTATTTTTTATTGGTTATATTTTCTCAAGCAAACAAGCAACTATTTACAAATATTTCCATTCAAAATACAATACAGACAATTTCAGCATCTTTACCGTACAACTGGCATCTGTGTATTTGCACGAACAAATGCAGCGAGTACCAGCCTGATCCGGTACGACAGCGGTCAGTGAGTCCACGCTTTTCTCATCAGTCATTCTCGGCTTTGAGTTGGCCACCAAACAAACAGGATGAGAACAATCTGTAGCATTCAGACAGTTTGCAGAAAATGTGCAGAGCAGCGGTGCCAATGTGGCCGCGGTCCAGAGTTTGTACACTTGAAAATGGGCAAGAAAGATGACTGCAGACCTCAAACACTGTGCACATAAGCTGTTGTAACAACTCCCATCTGGCTGGGGGAACCCACGGAGGACTGACTGTCTGACATGATCAGACGTCACCTGCCAGTTACTAAAGTTTCACCTCAAGAATCCGGACACACGTGATGTTTCATTGAGATTTGTTTGTTTTTTTTTGGTTTGGATTGCCGGATCAGTGCAGGTGTTGGACGCCTGCATAATACCATAAATCATCAGCAGTTAATTTTCCATAGTGCTGTCACGAGTACGGGTTAGCACTAGGGGCCCGTTCCAGAAAGCATTTATTTTTTAGTATTGTTTTTCTAAAATCACATATATTACTTCTATGTAATATAATCAGCAGGCAGTTTGTCATTCAGTAACAATCATACAGCAGGATAGCAGTACTGGTTATACGTAAGGGTTAAACCCTTGGCTCTTCGTCCCCACAACATGCCGTAAAACCATTTAACGTAAAACCATCTACCCATTGATTAACCGGCTTATACCTTCGTCATTTGACAAAGAAACAGAAATGTCAACATTATTTTGTGCTTTCACGTGCTATACAGGCCCTAACTAGAGTTGGGTGGAGTATCAGCCAAAATGAAAGGTACAAGATCTTGGTGAGACCGGTGATGAAGAGAGAGGAAGCTGAGATGAAGACGTTGAGGTTCTCTTCAGGAGTGACGAGGATGGATCGGAATGAGTCCATCAGAGGGACAGCACATGTTAGATGTTTTGGAGATAGGTCAGAGAGGTCAGACTGAGATGGTTCGGTCGTATACACCGGAGAATGCTGACGTCGGAACTGCCAGGCAGGAGGCTGACGGGATGGATGTAGTGAAAGAGAGAAGATGAAGTGAGGGAACAGGATACAGAGACTAGGGTTAGATGGAGGAGGTTGATTGGCCCCTGAGGGGAGCAGCCGATACTGGTTGGACACATCTGTGTGAAGTTGTTGGCTCCTGTTAAGGGTCGTGGTTCATGCTGCCGATAAGTGAACAGAGGGGTACAACCGGGACCTGAAATTAGGAACAAGTTAACCTATGGTTCATGTAACTTCTTAAGTTGACATCATGATATAACTTGACAAAAGTCAGCTTATCCATGAGTTTACTCATTGGTTTATAGGGTGGGGGGCTGATTGTTGGGGGCCCTCTAATGGTCGGCCGACCAATGCCGCAGTGTTATGTCTGCCCCTGGCTGGAACTGAGCCTGCCCCCTGACCCTCCTTTCCACTTCTTTTCCTGTTTGTTCCGGTCCACTTCCTCCCGGTGGGTTACAGCTGTGTGAGCGGGGCTCTCGTGGGACGAGCTGCCAACACGGATAAACGACTGAGCTGGTTCACTGGCTACAACACACACACACACACGTTCTGCAGGTACGCACACACACACACACACACGTTCTGCAGGTACGCACACACACCTTTGTGCATCGGGCAACAGAATCATCGAACTAACTTGCAGTACACGTTCGTCCACATCTGCATCACACACACACACACACACACACACACACACACACACACAGTCACAGGGGATTTACCAATAGTGCTCTCTTACACTTCTCACCCGCTCTGCCTCTATTAAGGCCGACAGTGATGAATGGTGAAGATTACAGGACAGACTGCTGCTTAGCTGTGTCAGAGAATTAATGTAATCAAACACAGAGATGGAAGAAACACTACCGGACGGAGGCAGCGGAGTCTGTTTACGTGGAGACGAAAGGACTTCTCCACATGTCAGGCAGACATGATGTAAAAGTTTCATCAATAATTCCCTTCTTGGTGTTTGTCAGCCATCTCAGTTGGTGCAGTCTGCTGTTTGAATGGACCCTTTAAACCAGCTCCGCTGTCAAGTGGCATGAAGCACCAGAGGGGGACGACGTGAATTCTGTTTGTTAGTTGTGTGGAACGCAGTCACAAAAACAGAACTAATTCTTTCTTGCTGATGCATTAGATGAATCCCAGGTTGACACAGCTCTGCAGCTGCACAGGCTGTTAATGCAAATGAGATAAACAGCACACTAATGTAAACTGGTTGAATATAAAGGCTACAGCTTTATTTCCTAAAATAAAAACGGGGAAACATGATTTAGTGTTTTGTACTTGTCTTGTGCCCAAATTTAAGTTTCTCCGATAAATAGATAAATAAATAGATAGATAAATGAATGAATGAATGAATGAATGAATAAATAAATAGATAAAATAAATAAAATAAATAAAATAAATAAAATAAATAAAATAAATAAAATAAATAAAATAAATAAATACATAAATAAATGACAGATAGATAGATCGATATTTAGTAGTAGTAGTATTATACTTATTGTCGTTGTTGTATACAATTTCTATGTTAACCCTAATTATTAATTAGTTCCTGTTATTGGCCTCCAGGCCAAGGACTGTTGTTGTTGGTGGTGGTTTTGATATGAATGAATGAATGAAAGAAGTTGAACGAATGATTGAACGTTTCTAAATGTCTTGTGCTTCTTAACTGATTTTAAGGAAAATGTTTTACTCTAAACCAGCATGAAAGAAAAAAAAAAAGCCTTTTTTTTCCAAAAGTTATGCAAGTGAAAGGTGTAATATATAATGTTACAGTACAATACTTATATTAATATAAGATAATAATAAACAAACATAACTAATTACTCTGGGATTGAATGATTGTAATTTAAAGGGTTAACTAGCTGAAATGAATGAAGACTTGCCTCCTTCCCAATCTCTGCGCTCGTTCTCCATGTTACAGCAACATTTAATAAACAGGGAATATCATACATATTTCAAAGCGAGGAAGGGACTCTTATTAAACAGCATTTAAAATGCAAAACAAATCACTGCTGCAGGGAAACACATGAGCTCTGTGAACTTTGTAATGAAGGAAAAAGATGATCAGCTCATAATATGACACTGATCTTTAATAGCTGTGTGTTGTCGTTACATGCTGCTTAATGCATTAACACTTCCAAAAGGGTCAATGTGCTTCCAAGTGGCTTTACGACAGAAACAAAACTAGCAAACATAAAACCCAGGTGAAGCTGTGATACTGTTGGGAGAGTGGCTGGAATTTAATTTACTTTGAGTAAAAGCTGCATGAAAAACAGAATTCACACATCACTGTGATATTAAAGCTCAACACAGATGAGTGTGAGACACTAAAACCATTCAGAGTTTGATTCAATAGACAGTCGGCAACATAATAATATGTTTTGCTTGACACATTCTTCCAGGCTTGTGTGATAAAATATGAACTGGGGAGAAATAATTGTGTAGTCTCAGCTCATTATGTTAAGAAAGAAACTGGAAGTGAAAGAATCTGAGGACTCCAGAGAGCAAACTACTTTGCACAACTTCTAAACTTGTAAATAATCACGTGTGAATAATCAGACGAGTGTCCACCCTCTCTGCCACCTTTGGCGGTGGCCATATTATATGACGTAGAAAGAGAGAAAAGAAAAGGGGGAAATGAGGGTGAAGGAGAAGGAAAATGAAAACAAGAGCCTGAATTTGACATTCCAGATTAAAAACAGGAATAGCAGGCGTGAGACATGTCACATCTAATAAGAACAACACTTCCTGCCCCCTCGGAGACACTGTCACACAGGAGCGACGCAAACCAAAAGAGCAGTGTCTTTGCGGCGCTAATCAGAGGTGACGTTGGGAATTCAAGTCCTCAGATTTAATCTATTTGCAGCCGCGACACGAAGCTTCGTTTGCAGGAGATTCCATTTGCATCACGGCTGTATTTGTCTTTCTGACAGTACAATTTGCTTTAGCTAATGAGCTCAGCGTACTGTCGCACTCGGGACAACAGCAGGACATCAGATCTTATCAGGGGCTCTTTGCTACGAGCACAATAACATTTAATCAAGAAATTAAAAAAAATAAGTGACTGTGGATATCAGATCTGATCAGGCAGTGACGACCAAATCTGAATTTACGGCACGGGATGGTAATTAAACGTGACAACTCATTCCTGGACAGTTTCAACGGCGGCGGTGTGTAATGAATGAGCCTTTGCTAATGAAGACGCATGCGTGCGTGTTTGTGAATCGCACACGTGTTGAGGAGGTTACTGTTTGAACTTACATCTCATCTGATTGATTGGTTTGAGTCTGCAGCGCCACCTGTTGATTTGTCTCTGACTGATTTAAGACAGATCTGCCTAGACTGAATGTGTCTTTTGTCCTTTAGTGTATAAATGATTGATAATGATGTTAACTCAGTAAAAGTAACTCTGCCAGACTGGGCTAAATGTTTTACTTGGACAAGGCAGAGAACAGTTAGCTACTGGAGGATGCCATCAATGATGAGAAGGCTCTTTTCAGACCTGCTCACTTGTGCATGTTTCCCTGCACCATCTGAGACCGGAAAGAAGCGCTGAAATGGCTACTGGAGTCTGACCTGCGTGAAGTGAAGCCAATCGTCTTGAGAGAGGAAACATCTGAGATTAAATGTGCGAAAGGTGATTTGATGTGCAAGATCGATCAACAGATCACTAATCGCTTGTCTGGAGTTCCAGCTTCAGCACTCATCAGTTTCATGTTTTCCTCTCCTTCCAGTTTCATGGATATGGAGCATACTCTCAACACACACAGCGTGTCAGGTAGCTCCAGTCTCTGGCCAAATGGTTCCTCTCTGCAAAAGCAGATGTGAGCAGGCATCCCCCAGGGGGCAGCGCAGCGTCCTTCGTATGTCAGACCCCTCCAGTGTTCTGGTGGTCTGTTGCTCTCAGAAACTTCATTTGGACATTAGTCGCTTTTTTGTAAGATTATTTTCTAGCTTGACAATATTTTAACTTAACCCTTAACACAGACTGTACTTATGCACTATTCGCACATCAGAAAACATTGAGCTGTTACAGAGTTGCACCTGGTTCCCCTACCTGGTGCGAAGAAGGAGCTAATGGAAGGAGAAGGCTAGGAGGAGAAAATTCCGAATGCTTCCTGAAAGTTGACAACAGCCATGTTGTTGTCATTACGGTAATCTCATTTGGACTGTTGCTGGAAGCTGGCGAGTCATTACCGTAATGACGTCAACTTCAGATTGAAGTGTTAGGGAGCGATCGACGTTTTCTCCGCACACAGTTGCTTAATTACACTACTCCAAAGTATGTTAGCACAAATGTATCGGCAGCGATATCGTCAATGTTAAAGAGTTAAGAGAATATATTTGTGGTGAATCTGTCAAAAATGGTTAAAACTCACCATTTCCTTCAATTTATCAGTTTCATCTTGACTAGTGTCCTTATGGCACATTCGTCTTCACCTCTGCAATATGTGCACAAACACATTCCAGAGTAAATACTGACAATAATAGCACATTAGAATTGATGCAATCAAGTGAAATATCTTGTTCATCAGCAGCATGTTGTAGATATTGTGCACAACCTTTAAGATGACCGACAGCTTATTACTGGAGCTGAGTGTCAGATCACCACTGGCAGCAAGGGCGCTGATTGGATTCAGAACCCCCAAAAGATGCCTCAACAACATGTGTGCACTAGTTAATTTGGCTCAGAGTCGGATAATTGCTGAGCCAACCAGTGGAGACAGAGTTATTCACAGGATACAATGGAGCACAAACACACAAACACACACTCACACACACACATCTCAGTCAGTGTGCACACACCCACTGTGGCGAGAAGAGGATCTCCACAGCCGTGTAATTATGCCCGGTCACTGCAGAGACGTTTTAATGGACAACCCTGTCTGGAAATGGCTGTTGGCAGCACACATAATTGAGCGTGCTGGTTTTATGAGCGTGCTTCACAATGGAAGCATCAAACGCAAAGGGTACTTTCTTTGCTCTGTTCGTTCTGCCGTTACATCTATTTGAGCAGTGTAAAATCGGACAGTCTTTTAACCCTTTATAGGTGAGAAACCATGTTTGATCACATCCATATCAGTGGCAGTTCTAGGGAAGGGCCAACAGGGGTCAGTGCCTCCTTAAGTCCGGAACCCCCTTAGTGCCCCCTAAGCCCCTCTCATAAAAAAAAAAAAAAAGCCAACCTGGCAACCCCATTGAAAGTGTTCTTGACCTCCACTCACTGACTTTAATGTGCAATAAAAAATATGAGTTTTTGAAAAAGTGAAAAAAGTATAATACCTTGTTCTCTAGGGTTAGAAATGTAGTGATACCATAAAACACACGGCTTGACCATCTAACAATATCATGTCCAGCGTACAATATTTTTAACAATATTGGGAAGTAATGAGAAAACAATGACAATGAAAAAGACACTTTAGTACTTTAACGTGTGCAATCTCAAAATTGTCAACTCACCGCTTGTCAGTATGTCGCCAACCTAGTAATATTTTCCAAAATACAAAAGATATATTCTATGTCGGGGGCAATCGAATTCAAAGGTTGTGACATTTTAAAAAGTCAAAATCACATTGTTCGACGTATGTTTACTCTGATGTACTGCCCTTCCCCTCCATTTAGCATCGCACTCCAGATCAATAAGGCAGAGTGAGAATCCACCTCCTCGGCTGTAGTGACGCAGATGCTCACCAGCTCGCCTCAAGCACAGGGCTGGAGAGAGACGTACTAATCTCAGAATTTCACACTTGAAGTGTTAATTCCAACAAACGACGGCATGGCGGACCCCTGAGCTTTAGCGTGCATGTGTGTCAACATGTATGCACCCTGGTTTATGTTATATATGCAGGATACTACATATCTCGGCACTTAGATCACGTTGACTCTCCTCGATAGCGCCATATCAAGATATTTACCCATAAACTGATTTGATTGGTGGCTTCACGTTTGTACACTCAAGGTGTTTATACATATTCCATTAAACATGCCACTGAGTCTCAACACTGAGGCTACAGAATGGTCAGAATCTGCTTTAATAATTGTCAGCTTCTACTTGTTTTTTTCTACCAGCAAAAAGTTAAAAGATGAACTGAAATGATGTGATGTCATCGAACAGAACGTTTGAATTGCAGGCTGACAATGGTTGTGTGTGTGAGCGTGCGTGTCTGTTTGGGGGGCGGTAGTTGTCACTGAATGCATAATTGAATGTGAGTTTTATATCTAAATAATGCAACCTTTCCAGGCTTCGCTTGGAACAGTCCAACAGAAAATCATCTAAATGTAAATGTCATGCTTTCCGTGTCAGCCACATGAGAGAACGGCGTACGAGATAAACACATTAACGCACACTTCAAAGGCAGTTCCCCCCACGAGCTCCAAGTCACGGGATGCTGCCTGCTGATTATTTGATGGGTTGATTTCCAGAGCCTGACATCACAGTATAGAATACAGCAGCTTATGGCTCTGTCCTGAGACGGTTGCCATGGCAAAGGATTGCTCAGAAGACAAGGTGGGTGTGCAAAGTGACGGAAAGAAATTATGACATATAACTTCTGATATATGTGAAATATGAAGTCAGGTACACAACTTGATCCATTGCTTCCCCAGAAGAGGAAGAATCTTTTTTATTATCATTAAAAATGTCTTAAATCTGGCTGCTTCAATGGCGACGCAACGACGCTTTGGGCATTGTTCTAATGCAAATGAAAGGATTATGAATGTTCAAGTAATGATGTTTTGAGAAAGGAAGCTCAGCTAAATGAATTTCTGCATTAATGGGTGTCGCCAATAAAAGAAGAGAATGACAAACAGCTTCTTCTGGCCTTCAGTGCAGCTTGTAGTATGAATTATACATGGCGGCGGCCTGTGAAGTGGAATGATTGATTTCATATGTTCTATATGAGCTAGGAATTCTCGCGCTGGACTAACGAGGCAGCTTTGTAATTGCACCCTGCGTTAAAACTGATTAGAAAGCACGAAGCTTTGTAACAAACATGCAATTCTTCTTTTTTTTTTGTTCCCATGATAAATTTACATGACCAGCTTCCTCCGGGCAGCTGAGGAACCGTAACACACTGACTATAAGTCGGCAACTAGTCACACGCAACTGTGCCAAGTCATTGAATAAACATAAGTGTAATCAGTTATATTACTGGAGACAAATGTGTAATTTGTCGTAACATGGGGAAATATTCATAATTAGAACTTTAGTTCCATGTGAACAATTTCTGCAAAAACATAGGTGAGATTTTTAATATTATTTTTGTTGTTTTGCATGTTTTTCTTGTGTATTCTACTTTGCCTTTTCCCTCCAAGGTCATAAGTGTGATTTGTTCAACTGTTGCGTTTTCTTCCTCAGATGATTTGTGAATTCATGATGATTATGTTAATTGATGTTAATTGCTTAGGGGGTGACATGGTGGTTCAGTGGTTGGCACTGTTGCATCGTAGTGAGAAGGTGGGATCTTTCTGTGTGGAGTTTGCATTCTCTCTCCGGGTACTCCGGCTTGCTAAGGCTACTCTAAATTGCCCTGAGGTGTGAATGCGTGGGTGAATGGTTGTCTGTTGTTCACGTGGCCCTGATGAGCTGGCGACTCGTCCAGGGTGTACACCGAGGGTACCGCTGGGACACAATGAATGATGTGTTTAGGGACTTTAAAAATCAGTTTGACAGTGGTGATGCTGCTGTAAACTCAAAACACTGACACATCTCAACATTTGAAAGTTGAGAACATTCATCCAACATTTGGAAAACAAATCAAATGAAATCAGACACATTACCTGAAGTAGTTACACGATTAAAACGAAATCTCCCAAGTAACTGTCCCAGTAACTGCGAGTTGAATAGTGACTTATTTCTCTTGCTGTTGACATCAGGTCACGTTTTTTATAGAACCAACTGACTTCACGAAAGTTGACTGAACTTATATCTAACACAACCTGTCAAACTAAACAATGTGAAAAATTGTTCAGAGAACAATAAAGCTTTATTAAGTTTTGAGCTCTTTCAGCCAGCAAATGTTTGATCCGACACCACGGCTGCATCCCGTTCCCCCGTCGTCTTCCATTTTCCTCCCTCAATGCCAACAGATGATCCTGCCAAGAGCTATCCCAGGAGAAGTGCCTGGAAGTCTCTCCAAACGTGTGTGTGTGTCCTCTTTGATGGCAAGTAATGTGTCTAATGGAAGATAAGCAACTGGCTCTCAGACGAGAGCTCACAGCGAAGCATTATGATGCCACGTACAGTGGAGGGAGCGCGGCCTCTGTCCTCCTCTTGGAGACTCAGACTCCCGCAGAATTGATCGAGAACGAATCATCAGCCTCAAAGCTGCCTTCATCATCCCTCACATGATGTCCACAGAGCTTCTCACACACACGACATGGATGATAAGTGGTGCCGACGAGTCTCCGTCATCGAGGGACACCTGAGAGAAAGAGCAGCTTCGGATCTCAGCATTTCTCCTCCAAAGTACGCACACCCCCGCCACACACACACCCGTGGAAGTGCTGTGCAAGAAAGCAGAGGACTTGTGTGGCAGAAGGCACTTCACAGAAAAACACAGAGTCCTTGACTGCAGGCTGACCCTGGAGCTGGTTTGGGCCCATTTTGAAGCGAGTGTTCTGATGGAGGGGAGCGTGGAGGAGAGGGCTCCGAGTTTATTAGTGAGCGGCGACAGGCGGGGGAAGGAGGCAGGAATGATGGAGGTGACGGAGCCCAAGTTGTCAAGCAATGACTACAACACCTGAACTGCTGCCATGTTTATTTAAGGCACAGAATGATGAATCACTGCCTGTAGCGGTGTATGGTCCGCTGCTGTTCTCCTCTCGAAATAATTCACTGTTTCATCTTTACCGTCCACAGACTGATATTTCAGATAACTCATATATTCTTTTCTCGATCTGTACTGGCTGTCTGCAGTCTGCGGTCTGCAGCCATTATTAGCAACTGAAGGATTCTTCCTCTGCAACTTCTAGCGCCAACCGTTCAGACCACTGACACGTTTGTCGCATCTGTTTCACAGCCTTTAAACACTGTACACAATCACTTCGTGCTTTTTGTATTTCTGGTTAGATGCTACAATACTCATTCGGGGGGGGGGGCATGAAACTGAACTGATGAAGGTTTGTTTGTTGAAGAAAAGGCTGGTTGGTACCTTAAGGATTTATGATGAGGGCTTTCTGTTGTTTTTGAGACTTTATGAATAAAAGGCAGCAGATGTACAAGTTCTCATTCCATTTTTGGTACTTTTCAATACAAGTAACAGAAACTGGAGCTTGAACCTTTCCTGGCACACTGTTATCGCTTTTAACCGAAGAAAAAGTTCAGATACAAAAGAATTCACAAATGTATCTCTCTCGGTGTGGCAGCGTGACGCATCGTGTGGATGATTTGTGTGAAAGTGTGTCTGAACCTACCAACATGCCGACTGACACAACCGCTGAGCTTTAACTACATTCATGCAGAACATCCACCACCTCGACCATGACCTTTGACCACGTTCAAAGACCCTAACCCTGCAGGACCGGACGCCGAAAAAAGTGGGAATGGTAGAGGAGGTCCGATGATGCAGCACTTTCTCAATGTGAATTGGAATAGGAAAAATATTGATCATTTACATGAACCTTCATGGCTCCTTCTCATTAGGAGGATCCAGGGCCTCAAGGCAGTGGTGTGCAGTCAATTGGAGGCAGGTGAGGCCATGCCTCACCGGTCGTCATGGAAAGAATAATAATGGAAAATGGAAAAAACTAATTAAATGGTTGTATTTATCCAGTGATTTGTACTGTAACTTAATTTCCCAATAAACTTAACCAATTTCTGAACCAACTGAATTTTTATTCAAATTCGCAGAATTTTCACATTTACTGAAATACTGAGTTAAAATACTTACTGAATACTAAGTGACATGTGCTGAGGCAGCAGTTGCCTGAGCCTCGGGGATTGACAATGACTAGCAGGGAGACCGTATTTCTGTCTCTCTGGATGTCACTGTTAAAATGTTTGAACACTTACAATATGAACTAATTTCCCATATTTATACTGATGTATACAATGTACAGGTTTTTTTTTTTGGCAACAAGGCAGTGATGCCTCATGCTAGGGGGCAGTAGTGAGTCCAGGGAATCTTCTTCAACTCCTCAGTCAGAATACGTCAGCAAATCAAGTCCAGCATCCATTTGTTTTTACTTTCAAAATGGAGGATTACAGATCCAAACTCAGACAATTTTCTAAACTGGACTTTCAATCGAAGACGGGGATAATAAAGGAAGACCAATAATCTCCATTGAGACAGAGACTTTAAAACGATAAGGAACATTTCTACAAACAAGTTAGTGAGGGTTTTGTTCAGGAGGAGACTGATTTGTAAGTAAAGGTGTGACCAGAATAACGTGTTTGTGTGTGCTTCAGTTAGTGTGTTTAAGGATGCTGATATCATACTTTAAACATAGCCCACTAAATGTTGCCAATGAAATGGTGAATAAGGTGAATCTGTAGTTTCATATGTTTGTAAATCTGATTGGGATGAAGTCAGAGCCTCACCAGCATGAACCTCACCGCACGTCACTGCTTCAAGACCACTCTGAACTCCACTCTGGAGGAGCCGCGGATGAACCTTCGGACGACCCGTGAGTGAGACAACAACCAACACGTGAGCTACATTCGCTGTGCATCCCATGACGAATACATCCAAGAGGATTGTCAGGAGTTAAACGGATCCACATAGAGGAGGTTTCAACCCTGTTCACTGAGTGCAAATCACCACTTTTTTTTTTTTTCTTCTAACAGTGTTTTGTCGGCTGTTTGTCATCAATCACCTGGACCTAAACAAAAAAAAAAAAAGAAAGATTCAGATACACAGTAGAAGCAAACAGGTGGTTTTTGATGTAATTTCCTCTTTTGTGTTTGTTCACACTCACACACACGGTATTGTGTCTGCGTGTCCACTCAGGACTGTGTAGTTTGTGCAGGCTGACACACACTGACTCAGCCTCACATACACCGCTATCAGTCTTCTGTCACCCGTAGTGTTTTGTTGAGTCTGATGACTTCATGTTTATGACGGCAGCTCAGAATTAGTCTGTGTGGAAAGTGACGGGACGGGAGTTAGTGGAACAGCAAAGACCGGCTCAGAGACCTCTTCGTCCATTCATTCCACCTCTTGTGGACCAGAAGAGGAAAACACCCAGCACGGGCCAACACATTGAGACAGACAACCATCCACAGCCAAGGTTTATAGTCAACACCTGGAGAAGGAGCAAGGAGTACCTGGAGAAACCCACACACCCAGAGCTACAGTACCACAATATGCACTATGCTGAAACAACATGCTGGCAAAGCCTCATTTTCACACAGCCACGTTGTAGATTGTGTGTAAGTGAATGTGTGTAACCAGAGTGGACTGGCCTCCAGCGCTTGTGTTCTCGGTGAGGTCAGGACCTGAATGTACACCTCCACTAACTGCTGAGTGTCAGCAAGCTGTAAAACTGTCAGCATGTCTCTCAATCCTCCTCCTCTTCCTCCTCCTCTCTCCTTCTTCCTTTCACTCTGGTAGCATCCTTCTTCAGTTCTAAGGCTGCCTGCGAAACCCAGTGATAACTGACAGTCCAGTGATGAAGGGGCTTTGAACAGGCAGCAGCAGGCTATCGGTACCATTTGAAACCCATTTTATTTTATTTCATTTCAGACAGAAGTGAATTATGATTGTGAGCCCAATGTAAAGGGTTTGGTAAAACATCTGTATGTACCTTTGTCTCTAACTCTCTCTCTCTCTCTCTCACACACACACACACACACACACAATATAAAATCTAACATTATTGTGTCTGAGCTGCATAGACCTGAGGCCTCACATATGTGATGTGAAAAGAAAAGAGAAAGAAAACCAACGTTATATGTTTGCTGTGTCTCAGAGCATCCTAATTGCCCCTCACTGATTAATTAAGCCGATTGATTGGCTGGAATGATCGCCAGGCTGGATAACCGTGTCCTAATTGGAACTTAATTGAAACGTATCAGTGACTAAAACAGCATCAAGGCAGATAAAGACGGCCACATCGTGAAAATCCAAAGATTTCCAAACTGTTTTGCTTTCATTTGTCTTCATTCGACGCTGGGGGTTGATGCTCGTGCTTGTGCAGCAGTGAAAGAAAAACAGGATAAATATTCGCCTGATGTGCTACAAAAACACCAGTGCAGACTCTCATCTCTACGGCGCCCCCACCGAGACATGACAAAAGACAGAAGAGAATGAGAATGAAACAAGAAACCAAAACAGCCGGGCACACCGGTGAATGGACACACTGCCTAGTTTCTATACACACAAATATAAATGCTCACAACTGCTCTGGGACCTGGTGTAGGTTACAGCACAGCCTGTATGAACCTGGCTATAAACGAGAAACGAACCAGAAATGCTATCGAGTGTGCACGTGAAAGCATTCACGCCTTCATACTTCAGCTGATCTAACAGACTGCCTGGTTTACACGCTGACTGGTGTTGTGTGTTGCAGTAAAACACACAAGTACAAACCAGGCTGTGTGTTACCTCAGACCAGACAGTGACTTGTTTCCGGTACGTCTCAGAACATTCTCAGTAAAATAAACGATCTCATCAGTTCACCGTGTCTTCATGCCATTTGTTTGTGATAAATCAGCCACAAACTGTGGATTCACTTCATCTTTACAGAATTCCTCCAATGAAGGGACTGATTGTGGTCACGCACTATTTTAATTAGGAATAACAGTACATGACTCCGGGAATACATATGCATCTGCATGAGTTTTAAATCTCCTGTTGCCCGTGTTTTCTTTCATTCTGCCCTCAGGATCAAACAGAAAACAAGTGTATCTGCACCAACTCATTTCCATAAAAATCCTGCATTCTGTTCCAGAATATTCTCGTCCCATAAGGACGTTATTCAGCCTGAAAACAGATTCCTTTTCTCTATGAACGATATTACTCAGAATACTGTGAACGATACAAACTGCTGAACACAAACAACGTTAAACTTGAATACGGAGAAACCATTTAAAATATTATGTTGCACACAGCTCAAGCCTGAACCTTCAAGGCAGAACCACAAGACAATCTGACGAAGTGTCATAATGGATGATACGAGAGTCCTCAACGTCGGAACAGAGTGGACAACGGGAATGGAACGGCTGCGAATCAATCTCAGTAAGAGTCACATCCAGTGCACGAGGAGAAGAAGGAAACACCTGAAGATGGATAACTGTAGCGTTAAATAACATCAACTGTGGTTCAGACATGACAGAACATGAATCCACTGATGCCCACGTCTGAGCCCAATGAAACAACAACCATAAGAAAATGTCAGGCTTGCTCAGTGAAGATCATTGCGAACCTTCATTGGAGGCGTCTGATGAAGAAGAACCTTCAAGGAAGTGGATGACTGAGCCCTCAAAGCGTGGCTGTCAACTTTGATATGGAATGTGGTTCGGACAGAGACACATTCACAAGTGCTGGGTACAAAATGAACCTTGACGAAAAGTCCCCACTGACATCAATGCCACTTGTAGAACTGGCCAGTGGTCCCAAAGTAAGGACAAACCAGAGAGCTGCACCATTGTGTACGTGTATGACGTAATGACGTGTAAACACTGGAGGAAGCTCCTGCTGAGAGAGGCAGAGGCAGAGAGTGCTGTCGACTTCATGGTGAACACACACCCGACTTCCATCACCTCCGCTCGGCCTGAATCAATCAATCTGACCAGGAGAGACGAGGACGAGGACTCTACACTAAAACATCAATTAGAGCCTCATGCATTCGAAAATCTGCCTGGGAATTTGAACTAAAATGAGTATTATTGAATCAAAACTGCTGAGTCCTTCAGATGGAACATCACACTGACACTGGTTGAAATGTTTTATTATTCAAAAATATATTGTTGATAAATGGAATTCCACCCACTGGATGACAAAGTGACCTTTTGACAACATAAAGTGTTGTTGTTGGGTTTTTTTTGGTCCTCATTTAGTGCATGTACACACACACACACACACACACACACACACACACACACACACACACATCAGTTTGCATAACATGAACCTCTGAGCCTTGGAGCAGTTCTTTGTTGAATTCTTCCTGTGCATGTGAGCAGATGGCAGATATGTACCACACACACGCGCGCGCGCGCACACACACACACACAGAGCAGCATGCCAACCTACCGTTCCCAGAGATGTGGTTCTCTGTGTGTCCATGTCCACTTTGCCTGGCGGACACACTAAGTTGCATGCAGAGTCCCATGTAATGAAAACTCCCCAGCAGCAGCCTGAACGCTCCCATCGCTCCTCTGTCGGTCTGCTGTCTCTCTCTTTCTGTTTCTTTCTCTCTTTGTGTCTTTTTGCATCCGATGGAGGACTCGTCCTGGGAAACGACTGTTTCTTTGTTTTTTAATCCAGGTGACTTGTTCAGTCGGGGGAGGAGCTGAATGTCGGTGAAGCAGCGGAAAGTTGCAGCAGCCTCCCGACGTGTTCCCGCAGACTGACCGAGCCACTGATTCCGCTGCCGCTCGGCCGGCTCTACCTGCGGCGGAGGGACACCTCTCCCAAAGAGTGCGTGCCGCGGCTGACAGCGGGGAATACAGTATCAATGAGCAGAGGAGTGACATGAAAGCCCAGCGTCCGAAGAAGCTCAAACACTTTTAGATGAAATAAAATGTGTTTTCATGACAATGTCATTGGTGACTAGGCGAACTGAACAGAAAATACAGAAAAATAAACGGCTGTACAGGTGAAATATATGAAAATGGAATGGTGTGTGGTACTATTCAGCATCCTTCCCATTATTATTGCTATGATCGTCAGGTGGGTCTGCTTCAAGACTTTGTCCACTGTACTCCACCGTGACTATAGTTACGGTCAAAATTATTAACACCCAAGGAACTTTTGAATATTTCCATAAATACTGACCAATGTTGGCAATGTTCATAAAATTCCATCCAGTAGGTCATTCATCAACGCGATGGCCCCACTTTGGTTCACTTTGTAAAGTAAAATAAATATTCAAGATTTTTTTTTTTATCAAAAAGCTGGTGAAAACTGAGGTGATCAAAATTATTTGCATTACCTTGAACAAATTGCCGACAGGAAGAATGAGCTAAAATCCCTCAGGACACATGTGCCAATTTCGGTAGAAACCACAAGAAAAACCTGGCCCCGGTACATTTAAGAGTCCGACTGTCTCTGTCCATGGTGCTGAAAGTCAGAGGATGTTGCTGGGAATCAGACTGTCTCTGTCCATGGTGCTGGGGTGGCTCCACTGTTTATTGCTGTTGTGACATATTTCACCATGAAATGTGAAATTAGCATTCAACTTCTTGTTCACCTCTGATTGCACAGCACATTTTGACCAACGTGGGCCTTCAACTCCATCACCTTGTGTTTACCTGTTACTTCAATAAAATATACCAAAAGAGGCCTTGTATCATATTTGTCTTATCGCTGAGACAGTAATACATGTAGAAACCTGTGTCTGTTTAGATGTTCAAGGCATACGTGAACACAATGAACTATTTTGAGCTCAGAGTGGGCGAGTCGCCTTCATAGATTCATGCACAAATTCAAACTTTGTGTGAACTTTACATCTGCATCTTCCTACTGTGGAAATCAGTTTCAGGAATCGTCCAATTAAAAATTAAACAAATTGGAAACACAAGTTACTGTCCTGCCTCTTTTAGTTTCTGACATCCTTTTCTGCCAGCGCACTGACAGCGTTCCTGCTGTTCGTAGCTGAACATGTCAGCTCCACGTCTGCTCGGCTCACAAGTCACAGCCGGTGATTTTCACATGTCAGCAGACCCGTGTAGGTCCACACATCACACTTGTAACTGTCCCGACTGGGATATCATTCACTGACACTTCCTTTTCCACTTGTATACTGTATGTATGTGTGTGTGTGTGTGTGTGTGTATGGGTGAAGTATATGGGTGAAGTCACGCCACACTAGAAAAAAATGACACAACTAGAAAGAGAAATCTGATAACTGAAGCTGTGTAACTTGAAGTTTTTTATCTTGCAAAAGTCAAAGATTTACGATAAAAGTCTATATTACTCATGATCAAATTTAAGACCCAAGTCATGTCTACAGCTGTCAGACAACTGCTGCTTAACGCAGAAAGGGCTTTTTTCTTTTTACCGTAATAGGGCTTAAATGCACTGCAACGTTAATAATCACCCATTCACACTCACACAGATATGTACTCTTCCAGTATCTGCTAAGGTTGTTTGTTTTTGGTGCCCGGTGTTCTACTTCCTAGCATGTTAGTGTGACTGGCTAATGTACATACTTTCTAATCTCAGTTTAGACGAGAATTCATTTTTCAGTGTGCCCTCGCTAAGCTCCAGCTCACCTAGAAAAAGACGTTATTGTGGCGCTTGATTTTCAGGTCCTTGAGGCTTGTAAATACTTTGATTTACGTCCCTGTTCCACACTCCCTGTGCAGCCCTCAGTCCCCTCCTATAGAGAGAGAAACCCAAAATCACAGCGGTGTCTGAATGCAGTCATTTGGAAAATACAATTATTCTCCCTCCCCTCGACTGTGAAATTGCAATACAACCACCGTTAAACACGCCACAGTCATAATCACTGGTAAGAGATGCATGGGCCCGGCCTCCTCTGCCAATATAATATGCAAACGACGCCCATCGTGGTACTCAGTGATATTAGAGGTCATGAAGAAAGACAGCAGTCGACAGCTGTCAGCAAGCAGCTGTCTGCTCCCACCAACGCTGTGATGAGGCCAGTTGGTGATGAAAGAAATACACCTTTAAGACAAATGGACAGAAATGAACAATTAGGTTCTCAGAGCTTTATGATGGAGACTGCTCAGCGTAACTTACCCTTTCAAATTTGAGTATGACAACCAGGGAAGATCCCCAGCCATCATGCTGAGAGGTGGAAGGATTTAATGGGGGGGTGTGAATCGCCAAAGGCCTCACAATATGTGATATGTATATTATCACGATACAGAGTATACTTTCAACCTAAATTCATGCCTTAGGGAATATTACATACCCTTTCCATGACCATCTTTCTTCTTTTACTGGGAACATCTTTTATGTATTAAAAAAAACAAAAACAAAAAAACCCTGTTTTGTTTACTGCAGCCAAAACAATGAAAATTAATCACTCCCTGTCCCTGCACTGACAAATTAACGGTACTTTTTAATCTTGATTATCAAACTTACCGGAAAAAGCTGTAGACTAGTAAATCTGTATTAAGGCAACACATATTTAATAATGTGACTTGTGCACTAAAGAAAACAGCATTGAAAAAAAAATAGTAGGAAGAAAATATCTCCCATCGAAAACAACAGCACAAGAAGCTGAAGGTGATTCTCATGGTTCACGTTGCCTGTACTATTATATGTACTATTATAGTAGTTTGTGACACTATTATGTACAATAAGAATGATATAGTGTCATATCAGACTAAAAATAGTGAGGAAACTGGGTTTAAGTGGGTCAGCTCCTGACTTCATCTGTGATAAAACGACTGCAACGCATCCTCCTCTCTCCCTGTG
>CAAKHB010007624.1:12500-34266 GCA_901007665.1 Aeoliscus strigatus | reverse complement strand
AAAAAGTGGCAGGAGGATGTGCAGTGATGTTTGGTTATTAGCAGCACTACAATGAGTTTTAGCTGGATGCTCCTTAGTAAGTGTTTGTTTTCTATTCCACTACACTGTCATTTCTGCTGGGATGTTTAAAGTCTGCATCAGCACATCACATCAACCTTCTGCCTCTGTAGGATGCAGCTCTTCATCAGCCTTAAGCTAATGCCTGAATGCAAAAGGTTAGATATCCTCATTAGAGTAATGAATAAAGAAGCTGAGTGAAGTAAACATTGAGGGGAAAAGCAAAATGTTTGAGTGTGAGACAAATGCTTCGTACAATTAATGATCAACTGGCAGAAAGAGAACAGTGCTTTGCTCTGGGTGAATTTGAAAAACAGTTTGTGCACAAAGTGTCACACTCGTGCACACACACACAAACACAGGTACACACACAGTACGACAGTCCATCATAAATTGCAGTGTGTGTTTACACTGTTGAGTTACATTGTCTTTGAGAGGTGTCCAATTAGAACCATGTATTATTCCTCTGCCTATTCACATATATAATGCATACATGTGTTTCTTTATCATTAGATATATTCAGTTTCAGATTCAGTCAAACTTGCCCTCACCAACAGTGGAATAATTTTGTTTTCTGTGTTGCACCAAGGACAATGACAAGTTTGATTCTAAAGAGAAAGTCAAGAAGTAAATGTATTCAGTTTATCCTCCAGGGTAGCATAACCATCTGTCCACTCAGTTCCATAGCAGTCAACATGCTGTAGCTGTGTCCAACATTCACAACATTTACCATCCGAGACAATAACTGCAATACTGGTCACTTAGCAGGCAACACTCTAACTAGGCAACACAAAGCTATATTCAATGAAGGACTTTGACCATACAAAGAAAAAGAAATGGAATGGGGTCAAGAGAGGAAAAGAAAGAGAAAAGAGAAAGAAAAGGAATGGAAGATGTTTAAAAAAAAAAAGCAGAGCAGATGTGTATTCAGCAAAGAAAGGTGGAATGAATGAAGAAAAACATTCTGAATATGGAAATGAATGACAATGCAGGTAGAAAAATGGGGCAGCAGGGATGGAAGGATCAGGAAACCAATGGATGATGTGAGTGTATAAAGTGAGGGGGAAGAAAATCAGAGGAACAGAAATTCATTCATTCATCTTCTCTCCCTTGCTCCGGTTACAGGTCATGGTTGTGCTGAAGCCGATCACAGGTGTCAACGGGTGATTGTCAGGGTACATCCTGGACGACTCACCAGCTCATCAGGGCCACATGAAGGACACACAACCATTCACACCTCAGGGAAATTTAGAGTGACCATGCTTTTGGGGGTGGTAGCAAGCCGGAGAACCCAGAGAGAACCCAGGCAGACATGGGGGGAGCATGGAAACGCCACACAGAAAGGGTAAGAATCAAACCAGGGACCTTGTTGCTATGAAGCAACCGTGCTAACCACTGCATCACCATGTCGCCCGAAATAGAAATATACAGAGTGGAAAATAAGCATCTTATTAAAAGGAATTGGTCGATTATTCAGAGAAAAAGCAGAAGATGCTTTTCTATCCTCCTGAGGAATCTGTGGATAATATGCTGCAGTAAAAACATTTTTCTTACCAGCCCTTAAAAACAAACCAGAGACAAACCTGAAGGAGCAGCAGAGATAAAGAAGAGACCAGGACAGAACTTGGTCTATGACAGCATATGTAATAGAACATGGTGTTTGATGCAAATTTGATTCACACGGACCAGTATTATAGTATAGTGTTACATAGACGGGTGTGTACTGGTAGAAGTTACGCTTTTTTCTCATGAAGCTAAATTTAGCCACAGCACCTGTCGAATGCGTCAAGAATAGAAATCACTACAATGAAGTACATTCCCTTTGACAACGCGCTATCCTTTGATCCAGAACCTACAGTCAGTCCAGACACCACAATACACTATACGTAGATCACTGGAAAGAAAAGAAAAACAGATAGAGTCCCTAGTTCTTAGTCCCCAGTCCCTAACTAAGAATCCCTAGGTTTTTTTTACGTGCTGCTGCCATGGACACACCACAGGATCTTTACCACTGCTGCACCACAGCCAGCATCAGTATCCGTGAGCCTTCTGATGTCAAAAATATTTTGCTGCATTTTACTTTGCCTTTGTTATTGTGCTTTCTGTTCTTAATGTGCTCTGACCTTCAGGGTTAGTTTCAGAGAGTTACACTGCTGGGTAATGGGAATGAAGTCTGAAAAAAATAACTAGATTCCAAATCACATAAAGCAGTGATTCAAAAAATGTGGGCAGTAGGTACAGAAGGTGGGCTGCAAAGAGTTCATTTTCCATTCTGTAAATGAGTTTGGAGACATCATAAATGGGATTTAAATCCTAGGTGTTACTCTGCATTTGTCTGACCTACCGTTTTATTTTATTATTGTACTTTTGCAGTTTATTTTCCAAGAAATACATTTCGCTATTGAGTGGGGAATTGTAATTGAGGGAATTATCATTGGTGGGAAAAAAGCAAGAAATTGGTGGTGAATCAGCCAGCACGTTATTCTTATATTGGTTACTGTACAAATTAAGTGTATGTAGATGGACGACTAAATCCCACAAATCTCACAATCTCACAAAGACATACATTGCCACCCTGAAGGAAGAGATGAGCAACAGAGGAAGGCGAAATGTCAAACTGTCTGGCCTTTTCTTGGCCATATCGCCACGATGTCTGAGAAATTAATCTCCTGTCATCTTTAGATAGGAATCTCACACTTACTTGTCTCCACAGACACCCGCTTCCCCTTTTCATCACCACACTGACTTCATCTTCTCCAGCTCGGGTTTTACTGCATTTAGTCTCACCCCATCCCTATCTTCCTACCCAGCCTAATATTTACAAGATCTCCATTTTCCTCCCTTTATTCTCTTTCACACTTTCTCTCTGTCTCTGCTGAATCCATTATCCTCGGTCAGGCCACTTATCTTTTATCTGTGTCCCTCCATCGGTCTGTCTTGCCCACAGCTCAGCACACTGACATACAGTCACGCACACACACACGCACACACTCTGACAAGACAGCTCAATAGGTTCCAAACACACAGCTATTGAACTTTCAGATCTTTTGTAAACTGTCATATTTTTATCAGCAGGATTGTATTATTTTTTCGTCTCTTCATTCATGGCTTTGGACACAACTTTGTTCAACTAAGCATCTTATCTCCCAAAAAGGGACCATATTTTGATCAAACATACCCAGCCACGCATGAACTGTAGATGATATCACCAACACAATTTGAATCTTATCCTGCAGACAATTCTAATCAAATCTCATCTTTCCTGATTATTTGATCCGCAGCAGGTTGTTTTGAGGTTTTCAGAGAAAAAACACTGGGAGAGATAGATCACGCCGACTACGTGAATCCTGCTTGCTTGTGGGATCTAAAGAGGATTTGAATCCTTTCCCACCTTTTCATCAGTACAGTACAGGTTGTATTTTCCACTGACAATTTGCTTTTAGGACAGTTGCATTGTCATGGCCAGAACTGGGCAAGTCACATGATGCAACACGCAGTCCAGTCACTGTACAGCCGTCTATGGAAATTGGTGAATTTTCTGGTTTATATCGCCAACACAATATGTTGCCACATAAAGCACAACAAATATGTCAAAATGTACATAAAGCCGGAGAAAAATTGAAGCTTCTGAGATTTTTTAAAATGTCAGTGGCTTCATTACTTGAGTATTCATTCATCGCACTGCCTGGATGATATGAAAGAAGAAAGAGACAGCACGGTTCAGATTGAGAAGGTGGAAGGGAGGGAGAAAAGATGCTTACATGTTTCTCTCCTTCGATCCTCTTGTCAGCCTGTTGAACAGCCTCCAGGTACTTAAAATGCAACTCCATCAGTCTATCAACCTGGAAAGAGACAGAGGCAGATAGACAAAGAGACGCAGCATACAGAAGTAGAATGAGGGGGAAAACAGAGCAGAGACAAGACGAAGAAACAAAATAAGACCAGTGTAATACGGTCTTTACATTCACAATAATGTGACTTTACACTCTGTCACTAAAGCAAAAGAGATTTATCAATCCTGTTCTCAAGTTGTGTTCTCAACTTATAGCTAAATTAATTAATTTTATCACACAGGAATATCAAGTAGACTGATACAAGTACATGTAGTCTTGTAAATGATTGTTTCAAATGCAAAGCATCTGGAACCACTTGTGTTTTTCACGTTAAATTCTTCACTTCACTTGGAGCTGCAGTGAATATAAGACACAGAGCTGTGGCTCATATGGCTCTTCAGCCATGTTGCCCACATATTAGTGTTAGAAATTAGTGTATGAACGGGTGAATGTGAGGTCGCTGTAAAGTGCTTTGAGAACCAGTGAAGTCCATTTACCAAATCAACTCATGATACAAACACAGTACAGATAATGATACATCTATGAAAATGATAATATGGCAAGAAATGACCAAAAAAAAGATGAGGATAAAGGGTACAGACCTTCTCACAGTCATTCTCTGTGAACTTATTGAGGAGTCGGCTTCTCTGCTGTGACTTAAGATTTCTCAGCATGGAGGCGATGATGGAGCAGACGTGCTCTAAGGAATTAAAGTGAGAAGAAAAGCTCAAGCCTCCTCCTATCTTTTTTCCATTTCCCCAAAAACAGTGAAACAATCCCAGCACAGATGCACTGTACAAGTGTGCTACATGTCAGTGCTTCAGTGTTTGTGTCACAGCTGACATTGGAGACAAGCACTAAAACTGGCATCATAAACTAATAGTTGGCTGCGGTTTATTTAGTACACCAGCTCCCCAGTCAAAACTAAAATTGGATTATTTTAAGACAAAAATACAACGAAAAATGAGGAACAGATTATAAACTGCACAAAGAAAGAAAAGTATAGATAAAAAAAAAAAAAAACAAAGACCTGCAATAAAAAAATCTGGCATGTTTCGCTGCTACTGAAATGATGATCTTGTGGTGACGGAAATGAATTGCAGCTCTCAGGCTATTGAGCACGAGGAGGGATCAAAAACGGGACTGTTGATACTAGCTAGTTCCTCTGCATGATGGGATATCCCAGTGGGGTCACAATCACAGTGTGATATTTCGCTATGATATTGAAGGAACAGCACATTGCACACATGGGAGATTAGAAAATGAGATTGTAAAATCTGTGGATATCCAGAGTGGGAAAAAAAAGTAATTGGACTTTATCAACGAGAGGTCAATAATCTCTCCCAACGAGACTTTGCAGTTGCTAAGCAACAAGAGTAGAGGAATCAATCCCATTTTTGCTCTTTAAACGGGGTCGTGTTTGCTGTCAGTTCCCTTTGTGCGGTCCCTTTGACCCGCAGCTTTCTTACTCAGAACACTTGAAGGCCAACAAATGGAAAGGCCCCAACCACTTCTTATGTCAAATGTTTTAATGTGCGTCTGTACAGCCGTCAGCCTCATCAGTAATGTATATCATATGCTGTATATGAAGGGAGGCATGAGAAAGGCAGTGAAACAACTATGGTACATCTAGGTATATACTGTATGTGGTTTTGTTTCATAATCAAGTGAAAGTGGTATATTTCTTTGAATGCACTTGAGTATGCAACCAGCTATTTGACTGCAAGCTATCATTTCTCATGCAAACAATGAGGCTGAGCTGCCATTTCCAACAAGACACTACTTTATCAACATCATCTGAGTGGTAATCGATATTGCCACCTCCACACCCTGCCGCGGAGGCTATTGATCGCTGACTGTGAAAAGTTTAAAACTTAACAGTGACCACTCCTGTGAGATTTGTGGAGAGATTGAGGCAAGATTACATGTAGGTACAAGCTGGAGGGCAAGAGAGTAAAACAGCATCCTTTTCTGTCATGAGGAAGGTGTCCAATCAATACATCTTCAACTACATTTATACTGATTAAAAATGGAAGGGATACAAAATATATATATTTTACGACCTGGACGAGTCACCAGCTCAACGCAAGAATGTGAAGACAGACAATCAGTCACACACACATTCACACCTAAAGGCAATTCAGAGTAGCTGAGATTAACCTGGCATGCTTTTGGAGATGGGAGAAAGCCGGAGTACCCGGACAACAGCCATGCAGACATACGAATCCACACGGAAAAGATCCCCAGGCAGGGAATTGAACCAGGGACCTACTGACTGAGACAGAATTATTGAATTAATAAATAAAGCACCTGCTTCTCTGATAACTTTCAGAAACAACGTTGTCAGGCATGCGTACAAGCATGTGGGGCCACACAAACTACTGAGAATCATTTTGAGTTGCTACAATGACATTTTGGCAAAATGGACCAGTCTGCTGCATAATTTTTTCACTTTCATTTTTGGGGTGTCTTTGATTTCCCCTCTCTAGGGTGATCATTTTCATTTCTATCCAATTATGTGGCATCATTTTGTTACTAATACATCACCTACTCATTATCAGGAAAGATATTCAAGATCATTTTTCCCCATTTAGATCTGATGTGTTTTCAAAGTGTTCCCTTAATTTTTTGAGCAGTGTATATAAGCACTGTAAAATTCAGTGCTGGAAATCCCATGTGTGACGAGATGTGTGTGAGTTCAATGATAAAAAAAAATTCAGAGTTAGAAATACAAATTCAAATTGATGGGACTGTTTTACAGTTTAAACTCAAGTATAACCTCAGACACCTCAGACATCAAACCCAACTGGATTGCACCATTAGTTGGTGTATTTCAGAGTTGGAGTTGACATGGATTATTACTTGTTGAGAAGATTTATTTATATTAGTTACAGTAATGTAACACTTTGTCATCAACTTAACTGGTGTTAGTTGCACTGTGAGCAGAGGACAGAAAACCTCAGAACCTTAATTTAAAGCAAAAATAACTGACAGAACAATCTCATTAGTGCAAGTACTGCTGTCCGACCATTGTTTGCTGTTGTTTACATGGTCGAGAGCAAACTTTCCATCTCATTTAATTAAAAGGCTTATGTGACCGCATTACTTCTGAGAGAGTGTGTTGTTAGAACATCAACGACTTGAAAACATTGTCTGATCTTCAGTTCTGCTTTCAGCCATCTCAAAGTTTGCGTATTTGTCCAGTAATCCAGAGTCAGCAGTCATTTTCTGTCCTGACGGGTATACACACACAATCCAGGGACAATAACTGGTATTAGGGGCCTGCTGTTAAAATGAACATATTAAGTGTCTGTAAAGGTTCTCAATCATCCAGGTCAAGTCTCAAGTCTTACAAAGGTCCCTGAGAAACATGCTGTGTAGAAAATGAGCATGGGGTAGCTCCCACAAATCATTCAATCCACATAGGAAGTCTGAATTCCATTAAAGGACTATAGCACATACTGACTGGTAGCTTGAGTTGGGTCGCTGACACTCACCCTTGCGTGTGTGTGTGTGTGTGTGATATTTAATATCAATTCAAGAGCTTGGATAAATTTGGACGCACCCTAAAGGCACATTGCACGATGTATTGGTGGCATGTGGCTAATGACGGCTTTCACAGAACATGTAACATCAATTCAATACATTTTTTCCCGAAGACGTGCATTACTGTGCAAGTTGGCCGTTGCTATGAGTGTGTGAATGAACATACCGCATTTGGCGTATGTTTAATGAAGAAAGGCACTAGATAAGCATACTCCTTTGAGCATAGCTTTTCCTCAATAGAATATTAATTGTTTTAAAATGACAACTGTCATTGGGATAAACGCACATCCATTAATATGTTGGAGCATATTTCAATCTCAGTCTGAGACTACAGAGAAGGAGCGTGATAAATCCCCCATCAGAGGGGAAGAACAAACATGAAGATGAAGTTAATTAGATGCGTCTTTACACAGGGATCTTCAGCAAATCTCTTCCTCTGAAATACACTAATAACAGGATTAACAGCATGACTCTGACAACACATATCAAAATTGCATTATGTAAAATGCTACTGAGCTCAATCTGTGCCACAGGGACTCCATGCAAAGAAGGGAGATGATCAAATACAGGTGCATCTCAAAACATTTGAATATTATGGAAAACTTCAGTAGACCGAGTATTTACTCCATTCGTTGTATTAAAACTAAAACGTTTCAAGAATGTTTTCATTTTAACTTCAATAACTAAAGTCTGCAGCTCTTAAAATAAATACATATTCCAATATTTTGTGTCAGGTCTGAATAAATATGCAGTTGAAATACCATAATTCTCAATGGATAGTTTTGTTTTTTTTAAATATTTGAATAGCTGAAATATATGAAAATTTGACTATTTGAATAAAATTCCTGGAAAAAAATAAATGTTCCCAGGATATTTAAATTTTTTGAGACGCACCTGTAAGGACCCAGCACCATCCTCTGATTTTATTAAATTAGATATGTGATGTAAATTCAACATTAAATTCAAATAGCCGTCTATCACAGCCCCCACCGACCATACCTGCAGCATTTGAAATTCGCAACAGTAATAGTGCTATATCTACTTGCATGCCTGTTTTATTGCATTCATTAGAAAGTACAGGTCAGGATGAGGCCATTGCTGCACTCTAAGTGATGATACTAAAAACACTTTTCCAAAGTGGAGCTCGCTATGGCACTATGACTATTGGGCCTTGCAATGTAAATTAGTTGTTTACTTCTGTTTCCTCTCACACCCGCTCGCATCATTAGCCACACAAATATGACAACCGGTTGCTAGCAATTTCCATTGTACAACCTCATTTCATTGGTAATGACAGAGTATATACGACAATGAAGTCGGAGACTAAAGCAAGGTGAAAAGCAGTTTCGTGACAGGAATATTCATAAGGAAAGATGTGCAAATTTTAGTTTGGATTTTTTTTTCTCCCTTTTAAATCATCACTAAAGCCAGAGACCCTTTAGCCTACGGGTGGCTTGTTAAATTAAAAAAAAAAACAGTTTTTATGAGCACACACTATTTTCTCCACATTCTATTTTATTTATGGGTTTTCATTTTATTTATTTGTTCTTAAGAATTGTACCTGTTGCAGCATTTTTACCTCCTTTTTCTCTATAACTGCTATTCACCTCCTAGATAGCTATTTTCCTTCCTTTTGTCATTTCCAATCTTTCCGATCTGTCTTTAATTACTTGTGTGTGAGGCCAACCCCCATCTTAGTCTTTACTTGTTTTTATTCACTGTTTCTTGTTCATTCACAGTGTTGCATTTTTTGCCTCCATTCCATCCATGTCTTTATTTCTCTGCCTCGCTAATGTGACATTTGATGCTCTGTAAAGCTATTATTATCATTATCATCTTTTTTTCAACCACCTTAGCAGGTCTCTATTAATTAGGGCAGTCTGTATGCTAATCCCTAATTGTTTGGGCTGTCTTCATTTCACACAGAATATTCCAATAATCAATGTTTGCACTGAGGTTTGAGAGTCATGAAATGTGAGAGCACCAAGAATAAAAGGACAGCAAAGTCCCTACCAAGTAATTACTGTACATCTGACTGAAGCAGCTGATTAATCATTGTGTTATTCTGGAGAACACTTGATTGGCAACATTTCTAATTAGTACTGTTACAGATGTTGGCTCACTCTGTTCCTTACATATGTTATGACAAATGATGTTAACAGAATATTTTATATTTCTCACGTGAATAATGAATTCAGTTAACATGCCATTAATGTGGAAAGCTGTTGTAATTGACTGAAAAACATGTTGGAGCACTGAAAAACGAATATTGATGTGTGAACTATGTGAACTATGACTATGTCACTTATGTCTATTTGTAGTATTAACTACAGTTGATTATTGTGACATCATTTGATCACCAAATGTTAAATACATGTCTCTTCTAAACTTTCGTCAGATTAGTCAGATGTTTTCATACGCACAACCAGATTTTCAGGTGCTGAGTCTGGGAAGTTGAAGCAAAAAGATAAAAAGACTCGCAACTCTGTGGTAGCTCCCAGTTGAAAGTTGCTCTTCGTTTGCTTTTTAGGTTGCCAATGAGCTACCACAAAGCGGTATGTTTTTTCCTCTACCAAAGAGTTAAAATGAATCAATGTAAATGCCCAGACACTCCAGCTATTTACATACATTCACCTTTGAGTAAATGCTCAAAGGTAAATGTGTAATGGATATAAGGGACGTAAGGGAGTTGGGGGGGGGGGGGCAATTTGCACTACCTTTTCAGAAACGAATAAAGGAAAAAAACAAAAACAAATTCCCAACAGGTTTACAGGATGTTTTACTTGTCTAGTCTCACAATGTTCCAAGAGCCAACGGTGTTTAGGGGAGAAACTACTTCCTACATAATATCTCGACTGCATCAGTGAAATTCTTTGATCTCAGGCATGAGTACTCATCATCAGTGAGGCTTCGGGTGTTATAACCGTCACTCCACACTCCTCTGTTTACTTCTGTTTGCTGTAACATTTCTACTGACTTTACCTAAATGCAAAATAATCTAAAAAAAGCAAAACTGTACAAAGATTTTGAGAAAATCACTGCTTGATTACGTCATGTAAATGTTATGTTATGTAAATAAAATGACTACACACTGACGAATATGCTATATTTGCCTCCCCCCACCAATAAAACGTCCCCCTACTGGAACCTACTATTTACAGTAGCATCATATTTCTGTGCTGACTCAAAGTTTATGCATAATAGCACCAGCCATCAAGAGAATAAGTCCCGATTAACCACGAAACAATCAGAAAAGCCTTTAAGAAGACACTGATCTGGATCCCCTACAAAATTTAACGGGATCAGCTTTGTGCCAACAAACAGACCCACAAGCGGACGGCAGGCAGTGCATGACGATCCTGTTTGGCCCAATGGATTCTAAAACTGTGTGCAGAACTGTGTGACAGAGAAATCAAGTCCACTATCTTTTGCTCTAATTAGCAACTAACCTTCATGCTCTTTCTCAGACACACCAGCTTTCCTCATCTTCTTAGGGGTTTTCATGAAAAGTGGAAAGATGGTTCGTAAGCCCAGGATGTCAACAAATTTATGGCAGTTGTCAGCTCCCTCTGGTCCAATCATTCCATGATCAAGGACTTTCAGCGCACTGGTACGAGACATTTTCTTTTCTCTGCAGAAGAAAAGGAAAAACGAGGTCAGAGGTGCATCGTTGCTTGCATCGTTATTTAGTAAACAAAGAGAATGCACATTCCAAAGAAGTCAAAGGTCTGGCTTTTTCTTCTGGTCATTTATTCATTCTCACATTTTATTTCAGTGGTGTAGGGAAACAAGGCTCATTGGTATTATACAGTTATGCTTCTACTCACAATGTTGTTCTGCTGCAGTGTAATTGGATGCAAAAACTATAAATGAATTTGTGTTTACTTGAATAATAACAGTATCAACCAGTTCTGAAAATACCAATTTTCTACATATAACAAGTTAGTTACATAATATTAAGGGGAAATCTGCTCATGATTGTTGTTGCACTTATTCTTTCTTTCTTATTCATTCTCTTAGCAGAAGGTATTAAGAGTGCATTATTAACTCATAACGTTACTTTATCAAAATATGATTATATACTTTTTATCTACATTCACTGCATGATCATATCATATTATATCATATCACACGCATGCACGGACACACGCACGCACGCAAACACATTTGCACACAGTACGTTGTGCATTTTCAGAGTTGTATTGACCTTTTTTGGGGACCGGCTTCACGGTGCGGCGGAAAAACACAACTAAATAAAACTATACAACCAGCATGAAAACAAATATCTAACAATACATGCAATATGAAAACAAATACAAAAAGCATAAAAAACACAGTTTACCTGAACTGTATCAGTGGGAGCAGACACATAATGAATGAAACGGAAGTAATGTTATGAATTGTTTTCACGCGTACCAACCGCCCACCAGCTACTATAAAAAATGCACATGTCTAATGAGCCAGTCACACAGCACTAACTCGATGCATCATGGAATGTAGAAACACTGAGCTCAAACCGAGCATCAGAATGAGGGGAAACTTGATTTAAGGGGCTTTGTGTTCTGTGGTTTATCACGTGCTCTTGCTGTGATAATGATGAGAATGTTCCACCACCTTGTTGCAGCAAAGGATTAAGGCAGCTCTGAGGACGAAAGGAGTCCAATACGTTACCTAATAAAGTCTCCAGCATGTGTAGAGATGAGGATGAGTGGCCTATGTGCTCAATAGCTAATCCACAATTGTACCTTAGAAAGTTTATGATGAAATAATGGAACAACTATAAGTCATATTTTCATTGTTATCACAAGAGCATGTGCCATAATCTTAAAAAGTGTCAAAATGACAATAAATACAAGGGAAATAATTATCCACACTGAACTTGCAGATATTTGACCTATCAAAAAGTGAACGTGACCTTTTCAAGTGGGAATATTTATGATTCCTTACACACAGATTTTCCTCATATCATACTGACCTTGACAGGGAAAGCAACGTAAAAAAACTCCACAGGAACATTGGAGAGATTAATCCAATTACTCACACTCTGTTACACTGAGTTGAATAATAGTGATTACTTAACCGGTTACATATTGTGCAGCACAGTGGCCATGGCTCGCTCACTAAGACTGCAACTAATGACTGATAATATTTATATTATTATTGTAGACATCCATTTGGAGTTGCAGTGGAGCTATCGACAGTTGAAACAAAGCAGCTACAAATCACATCCTGCACCCATGTTGTTTTAGCTCCAGAGTCCAGCTGTGCTGTCTGTGTCCTAATGGTTTGAAGCAAAGGTGATGTTTTGTACTCTGTGTACTGTCACAAAAAAAAAAAAATCCTCATTCCCTTCCTCTTTATTCTGACTTCTTTGTTTATTACCCTGGTAAGTGTTTTTCGTAGAGAAAGGCTTCTACATTCAAATAATGAGGTATTGATCCAGCCTCAACGTTACGTGTGCAATCATGTAATTATCCACACAAAGGCACAAGTTGTGAAGATATTGTGAATGTATATAACGTGCCTTGATGATTCTTTTAAGGTTATTTATCTGACTTGCTGTGCTCCAGCAACTGCTGACTGTCAGTCCTGTTCTGTTCTTTGCTACAATCTCTTACACAATGAGTGTTCATGGCACAGAAAGAAAAATATATGATGAGGGCAATAGTGTATGTGATAACAGCATGCTAAACAACATATATTTCAGTCTTAAGTTAGACTTACACACCAAAAATATACATATATACAGTATTTCCATGCACACGTGCCCTTTACACTATAAAAATATTAGCTAAAAAGATCCAACACTTGCCATGCTGCTCCTTTATAAAATCATGTAAACCATTATTCACATTCTTAATTGTCAAATTACAGTTAATGCAGTGTAGCTGTTATGTGTTCCAATTGTATTGGTTGCCTGAGGTTGTGACATAATTTCTGGGTGAAAACAACTACTTCTTAGTTGATAAAAAAGACATTCCGTGGTATTCCACACATACAACTATATTGGAACGACATTCACACTGTTTGTATGAGTCATTGAAATGGACAAAAAAAGACTTCCTTTCCTGAAAGTAAGAATGTGTCACTCACATCAGTGATACTTCCTGTATAGACTTTGTATGTTATTTAATTCAGTTCTGATTTTCTCTCACTATGAAGTGTATTTCTAAAAGTTGATAATGCTGTTACTGTCCCTGACTGAGACACGAGAGGAAAGAATTGGAGTGGTCCCTCGTCTCAGGGTGAAGAAAGCTTCATTGTGAATGGTTTTAGGAAGTTTTGTAGTGTCAATGACCCTCTCTATAGTCAAAAGATATATATACGCTATTGTTGCAGCCGTCAAGGCCGTTTCCTGCTATATTTCCTGCGGTTGCATAGGGCCCCCGAACCACTAGGGGGCCCCCAAGCTGCAACAAGCTCCAACCTCAAGCTCCAGCCTCAATATCTGAGGAAAATAAACACTTAGCTATATTATTTTTAAAACGTATAATATAGACAAAATTATGCTGATAGGAGATTTGTGGGTTAATAAAATCTAAATCATTTTGGGCTGCTGTGCTGTCACAGTAAGTGACGTTTGCCGAAACGCATCACTGATAACCGTGCGCACATCAGTAGTGAGAGACTTGTCACCAAGAGCACCATATTGTCCAAGCGGTCCCATATGTCTGGTGCTGGAAAAAGAAAAAAAAAAGAAAATGGCTAGCTGCCTAAGACGGTTTGCATGTAAGTTAACGTAGGTTTATACCATGCAGGGGCACTTCTGAAATATTTTGGAGCTCCGCCTGACCAGAAGGCAGCAGGTCCATCCTCAGCACTGCCTGACAAACAAATACCTAGTACATGCTCACCAGCACCTGACCAGCAAGCAGCAGGTCCATCATTGTCGCTGCAGATGTACAACCTCATCTGCCAGTCTTTAGTCAACCGATTGATCCAGCTGACTGGCCATCAGTTCTCTCAGATTCTTTCAGGACAGACATGGTTGGTAGAGAGACATTTCAGATTAAACCAGATTTCACATTTCCCAAAAGATGGCAGAAATGACTCTGTAATTCTAGTTATTGTTTGTTTTCATTTCAAGTGTAATAGACTGTTGTATCTTCGCGGATCATCGAAAAAGGGATCGGAATCTCTAGTGCAGTTTGACAAAATAGGGGCCCCCAAAACAGCATCTCGCATAGGGCCCCCAAAGAGCTAGAAATGGCCCTGGCAGTCATGTATGAGCATGTGTTCAGTCAAACGGAGCTGGGCAAAGTGTGTGCCAGTGTGTATGTGGAAAACAGCTCTACCAGCGTGCGTTCTCACCGGAGCATGAGATTCATAAGCTGCAGGCCTTCCCCTCTGAGAAAGCGGTCCCGATTGGCTGGCAGCATAAGGCAGGAACACAGTGCGTCGAAGAGGTTCTCCATCATTTCCTGCTCCTCAGCTGTGGACGGGTTGTGACGTTTGAACACCTGAAGGTTAAATGTATTAAATAAATACAGTATGTTGGCTTTTTAGAGACAGGTTAAAGTCACATTATACACATATACATCAGCTCTAGCAGATCGTGCTCTGTCGAGGTTCAAAGAGAGCTGAGCAGATACTGAAACATATCGATCACTGATGGGTCAGTGGGAATCAGGGTAAGGGATGTTGGCAAGCACTAATGTCAACTCAAGAATCAACTGGCTTTTTTAAATACCGGAAATAGAAATACAGAAACTGTTCTTTGTTCCTCATCCCATGTGCAAAAAAAAATTACACCACGGTCTTTCAATGAATGACAGACATTTGTGTGATGACTGATGGGAAAAAAATAGAGCTGGGCGGAGCAACTAGCAACTAGAAAGTAAATCAGGAGTTTCAAGTGTGTATCGTCTTTGCGCTTGTAGCTTCCCTGGCTCTCCTCCTCCCCCTTTGTCTGTGACAATGAGCCACAGACCAGAGAGCAAGTAAGCCATCGCCTCCATTGTTTATGAGTTTGTGTCAACGAAGTCATGGAGGTTTTGTGCAGCCGTTGCTATGACGACCCCACTCAGGTCGAGGGTGGTACTGAATTGTAATGGAAAACAACGTGTCTGGTAACAAAACAGAGTCGAGTCAAGTAGAGCTGAGTCGTGTATAATGGAAAAGCAGCGTAGGAAAGCTCTAGGCTTACACAGACTTTGTAATATAAAACGCAGATAAATTCAAAGAAAATCTTACAGATAGCTGCTGCAGCAACACATCAATACCATCCATCTCACCCAATAATTCCCTGGTATCTGTGGGGGAAAGAGTAACAAAGTCAGTCAAAGATTTTGGTTGAAACAAATCAGGCATGGAAGTGGAGCATCTTAGCAAGTCAAGCTCTTTTACCAGTTTGTCATATTTAGCTGCATCTCATCTGTGTATTCTCATGGAGAATTGGAGAGACATTATTTTTCCACAGACCTTATTAGTTTCCCCTCCTGAGTCCTGGACATTTTAACATGTAGATCATTGATCAACGTTATTTTCCCTGTTTGTCTTTTGTCCTTTCATCTATCCATCATCTGGGTAATAATGGCAGCAGCTGCCCATGGCTCCTGTTCAGTGACTTTACACCACCCTGCAAACACATCGCTGTACACAACAGATGTTTGTTTTGCAATGATTTTTCTAACCCTCTTCCCAGCAATGCTCTCCTGTCGCCCCCTGGCCAAATGAGATTTATAATCCCTGTTCCCATGTTCTGATTTGGCCAGGCAGCCTCCAGCGGGCTGGATGTGATCAGGATGCATCCATGAGACATGTTAGTTAGATGCACAAACAACCTCGGCAGACTTCTTTCAACAAGCCGCGGCTCAGAGTTCTTTCCAGATGTCTGAGCCCCTAACTATGTATCTAAGATTGATTGCAGGCATCCTGCAGTGTATAATTGGACTATTTTCAAGTCTTTGTGCTGTGATCATAAGAAGAGTTCAAAGCTTGCGACCACAGGTGAGGGTTGGATAATTGACGTATAAATTGAGAGCCCTGACTCAAAGCTGTTTTACGCAGGGTGTTCTTATCCTACTCTCACTCGTAAACAACGCCTTCACCTTATTCTTACTTCAGCAAATATCAAGCACTGCCTCCCTTCGATGAAAGGATTTTCTTCGTAAACCAATCATTTTTCATTTCTGTGTGATGTGTGATGGGAGAGAGGGAGACAACAAAGTGAAAAGCAGGAAATTCATGGACAGCCAGCGGGAGAAGAGGAGACGCAAGAGATGATGGAAAAATATAAAAGCACATAAGGGAAAGGATGAGAGGAAAAACAGGACAGAATGGGCATGGAGAGAAAATGGAAATGAAGTCTATTTGACAAAACTGCAAAGAGACTAACAAAGAAAATGAATAAGTATCAACTGGAACACACTTACTGTCATTGCTTTGCAGCAGGATAGCCAGGATCTCACTGCAGTACAGCTTGTTACCATCAAACGGCATCTTTGCCTGAGAGGGAAAGAGTCACAGTTAGTCCTCATTCAGGGAAACAAATTCTTCTTCTCCAAAGCTATTAACAAGTCTATCATACATTGTCTCTACAAATCTGCATTTAGGAAAAACGTGTGTATGTCCCTATTCAATCTTTAGGCCTGACAAAAAACAGAGCTACATAAAAGAGGCGCCATATGGGCATCACAAACAAAATCTGGAGTCATTTATTATTCATCAACACAACAGAGTGGACAGCCAAACGACTCATAGGACCTTTCACTTGCTGTCCGAGTTGTTGTCCAAGCTGCGGACAGGAAGTTGTCCAATTGTCAGCTCGGACAGAATTCAAGATGGCGGTTTGCAGGATTAGCTGTCAACATACACTGTGTACACTGCAGTTTATTGTTTTAGTAGCACTTAGCTCTTTTGTGCTCGTTTCAATAACTTTTACAAACAGACCTGTATTATATGGTGTCAATGGACATGTTGTTACAGTGTAGTTGTATGAGGAATACTACAGAATGTATTGTTTAACAGCTGTTTTCCAACCTACCCATGCTGTGAGAAAATGGAATGCCAAAAACTCAGTTTTTCACCCAAACATTATGTCACTATGAGGGATGAACTTGGACATCCACTGCAAGTGGAACGCACTGAGTGAAAGCAACTTGTGTCTGTAGTCTCAGTGATATTATTTCACTCATTTCTTACCTTGATTCTCTTTAGCAGCCACTGCATCAGTCCCTGCTGAGCAGCCTCGGTGCACAGCCCTGGTCGGAACTCTGCCATATTTTCGATGATGGCTGCAGAAAATACAAAATCAGAATCATCCTTCATCATCGGTCTTTGTCACTAAAAGCTAAATCTGCGTCAAGGCCATGAAACCTTTCAAATGTTCTGATGCAGCTCAGGTAAGTCAGAGGTACTGCTGCAAACCAAACAGCCAGATCAATACTGATGCCAATACTGATCTTATTAGGCCGATTAGAAAACTGCCAGAGGTCCATTCACATGCGGTCTTTTTTTTAATGACATTTCAAAATGTGGACACTCTAACACACTTTGATACTGATACTAATGATGATACTAGCCATTATAAGAAGACAATTACTCAGGACACTTAAGAAACATATATCATGCTTGTTGATCAAAAAATGGCACCATCTCTTGTCTTGAGCACAGTAAACATACATTATGCAGGCTAAGTTTGAGTTTTTAGGAAGATGGAATATGACAATCAGGATCCAACAGCATGTGGGAGAAATATTTTTGTATGTTACTGTGAACATTTGCAGCCCAAACTGGAATTGAAATTTTAAAAAAGGTTGATGCTTATGTCTGTCAGAGACGATTAATAAAATTGAATGAACAGAAAAAATGAGAAAGAAGAAACAAATCAGCTTACTCAAACTAAAACAGATGATCATATTCTGTCAAATACGTCATGTTTTTATAGGCCAGCATCCATCTAATAATTTGATGAGAAAGCCACCTGGGCCAATGATATCTTCATCAAAGCAGACTAACAGGAGAACAAGTCTGTCGAATGATGATGAGAGTAAGGACAAGACGGATTTTGAAAGGGGAGGCACAGAGAAGAAAAGAAAGAAGGAAGGGAAGACAGAAAGGAGGAGGAAAAGAAAGGGGTGGAAAGACAAAGGGGTGGTGAGGGACAAGAGGAAAGAAAAACACGAAAGACACAAAAGCACAACTTTAATGGACAATGAAGGGATGTTATCAGAACACATATGACAAAGAAAAAATAGCAACATCTGGAAAGAGGGGCTGTTGGTGACAAGGAAATGTTGAGCGAAGGAAAGACGAGATGAAGAGGAACCTTTATCAGAGATTCAAACACAGCAGACAGACAACATCCCCGTGGACAGCAGGCTCAATGCAGAGAGCAGCCAAGGCAGACAAAAGGCTTATTGAAGCTTGGAGAGCTCCCTTGATAACACCCACACCACCCCTACACACATACACACACACACACACACACACACACACACACACACACACACATTAGAATCAAACATGCACAATTGCTGTGCCCTCTACAGTATATAATCCAGCACTGACATCTTGAGCCAAACACACACACACACACCTAAACAGCTCTCTTGACACTCGGCCTCAATCTGGCAACAAAGAAACCATCATCTCAATAGACTGAACAACAGAAAAAGAACTGAGGAGTGGAAACATCTGATTCATGTCACCGTCACTTCTCGGTGATGGCCAACATTTATCTCCAGACCTTCTGTGTGTGGTGCCAAGTGAATACTACAATTACCTACTCTGTGGCACTTGAATGGCTGATTGAGACGCCGACTCGTGAGAATGACATACAAAGGGCTCCTCCTCATCAACACATTTAAATTAAAAATTGAAAACTTCAATGTAACTGATAATTGAGAAAATATCCCTTTACCCTCAACAGATGATACATGACAATGAATACCAACACAGGGATTAATTATAGTTGTAAAAGGCCAAAAAAACAACAACAACATACAAAAAAAGATAACAGAAAAAACATGATCAAAATGTGTGAAAACACATCCAAACCGCTTGTAATGTAACAGTGGTTACCAGCATTGTCGGCCACTGATATTTTAAAACATATGCTGGAGAGCAATATACAGCTTTAGCAGTTTGTACTTTTACACACATTAAAATGACCTCAGTACAACTGAATGTCCTTTAACAGAGATGCAGCAGCGATGTTTTCTGGGGTCAAAATCACAATGAGAAGAGCTTTAACATTCAGGTCTTTTAGATGCTTACCCAGTGTGTTATAGATACCGTCAGCCTCCTCTTTAACCTGCTCATCCAGCCGCTCCATACTCTGGACAAGCAAGGCAACCACCTGGCCCTCCAACTGCACACATCGCAGAAAAAGATAAAACAGTCACACAAGCTTCTATTAAAGACACAGGAGGGAAATCAGGAGGGAAAGCAGCGTCTGTTTTGAAAGAAAAGAAACAATTCAGAATGAGTTTTAAATGATTTTTTTCTTTCTGAATCTGGATGGTGTTTTACAAAGAAATTAACCTACAGTGTAGTATTAATCTGATGACTGACACTAAAATAATGTAAGAAATAGTAATAACCTTTAAAGCAACCTTTAGCAAAATTCACTGAATATTGTATATGATTTCATGTTACAAACCAATGTGCATCAGAAATGATGATGATCATGTCTTCATCATCAGTCAAGTCAGGACTGGAGATTAATAAAGCAGCTTGAAAGGCTGGATTCAAGTACTATTATGGATGAAAGAAGACAGCGGATAAAGATTTATAAGAAACCTGAGACTGTCATGGATCATTGTCGATTCATCTTATCAAGGACAACACCTGGCTTTCTGGCAACGAGGATGGAGGAGACAAATGAATTCAACCAATGCTGCTAGGAAAGAGCTTTGCTTGGATGTTACTGTTCAGCGAGCAGTTAATGCTGGTCCACTGCAGGGCAAATGGACTGCATTATTCCATAGCTGTTCCTTTGAGTATTGCAAAACAACCTGAAGAGTTACTTTCCTCAAACTATTTGACATCACCTGACTTTAGTCTCATGTTTTTTATTGTAGTTTGTTCCATTTGTCTGAAATTGTGGAGCATTTCAGGATTAGCCCACTCTATTCCTATGAATCCTTCTAAAGCTTTTCCTCATTTTAGGGTCACTGATAAATTGAATTCAAACATGAAACACTAAAGACATCTGGTTTGATATTTGTTAGTTTATGAGGAAACAGAAAACACTGCAGAGTTTTCCCTCACATCAGAATTAACAAACTCAGAGTTTGTTTGCTGATTTGTGAATTTCACCATTTACTTTGGTGAAAAACAACCGCAGAGATCCCTGGTGAAAGCCACAGGGACAGAAGACAAACTTGAGCGCAAGTGTTCTTTGATCAGGTGTCAGTGTGACAGCTGCTGATTTCCTTCTTCAGGAGGTTGACTAGCAAATTATTGTAGTTTGACCTTTGTGTGCATCAGTGTAAATGTCAGCACAGTCTGATTTTCCCACTATGGGACAATAAAGGCTTATCCTATCTGAAAAACAGTGCTTTGGTTAATATTGTTTTAATTGTTTTTATTCAACTGATACAACTGGACACAACAAGAAAAGTCATTGTGTGAAGAGTTTTTTTTCCCATATCGCCCAGCCCACAATAATACACATATAAACTTGTAATTAAAAATACATAAAATCAAGGCAAGGTCAGAAAGATGAGATGACACAATACCAATGACTTTTAGAGGAGTTACTGTATACTAAAGAAAGAAATAAACATCTATGCCTTGATTTAAGGTTGGGAACTAAATTGGAATCATGGCACGACAATGTGCTGCTACATCGACATCAACAAGGACTGATGTTCATTTTGAACTCACCAGCGCATCTACGAGCACCTCAGCACCCTCCTCGCTCTCATGAAGTGTGTCGATATCTGTCAATTCCTGCAAAAGGTCGACTACCGCTATGGCAACATGTAGCTCAGGCTAAGGAAATATGTTTCAAACATGACCAATCTAAGTGGTAGATAAGTTGAGGATACAAATAGTCGTCTTTTTAAGGCTGAAATTGCATTGACGACAGATTTTTTACTAACAGTTGATGCCAGGAACACTTCACCTGAAGTCCAAATATGGAATATGCTCTAAATATGGAGTGACTCCATGCAAACGTAGACTGGATGGAGCTGTTGGGAAAGGATATCAGTGTTTTCATGACTGAGGAGGCCCAGCAGCGAGTGAACAGAATTCAGTTCCACCAACAGGTGGTAGAGGTCGGGCATGGTGGCTATCACATGCATTTCCTGGATAATGTCGTTCAGATCAAGCTCTGACTCCATGAACCTGATTAGGAAAAAAAGAAGATGTAGTTGAAA
>CAAKHB010007624.1:0-7500 GCA_901007665.1 Aeoliscus strigatus | reverse complement strand
TCATTCATGACTGTCTGCTTAATGACATTGCCTCTTCATTTCCCTGCAGAATGATTCTGGGGCAACGCTCGTGGGTAATTTCCACCCTTTTTCTTTGGAAACAGAACCATACAATTCCACACATGCTGTGAGGCTGATTGCTTTCAATCACAGGAGGTCAGTGTGATTGTATCATGCAGGGGAGTGCAAAATAAGTGTGCTCAAAATTCAGAGTGCCCATTCAAAGACAGGCAAATGATGAGCTATTGTGTCCACAGGCCAATCGTTTCCCTCACCAAGTCAAGTGGTGCAATCAGCTTACTTTGTCTCCTCGCAGATCATTTCTGCATCATATCAATACTGTCCCTTAAAGTCCCATTCCAGAGTTATGTGTACTGGACGACAAATAAAGATCAGGATGTTCTCACTCACATTTAGAGAGAGAAACACTATTGAGATGGATTTTGCAAGAAAAACAAAAAGAGCCACAAGACAGTTTCTTCTGACAGAGACAGGATTTTTCCAATAAATGATCAAAGAATAGGAATAGGACTTCCTGCCTTTCAACTCTCTTCCCAGCACTTGTGTCAGATACTGATGTTGTGTTCCAATTGTACGGGATGTCTGAAGTCATCATTTCTCTGTGAAAATCAAGGTTTGCTTTCCGGTTTCTAAGTTGATGAAAAACCCATTGTTGGGTTTTTGCATGTTGCATTCCACGTTCATGATCACTGACTGGACCCCTGAGGATTATATCTCTCCTCCAGTGATCACAGCCATATGCAGCTTGTGGTCGTTGTGAGAGCACTTCCTCTTCACTTTTACATGGTCACCTCTCTGAGATAAACACTGTTATTATTTTGTTTGTAGCGCAACACACCACACATCATATTTGCATATTTACACATTTTCCACGTCAGTTGAACTACCCAACTCCCAAATCGACACTTGAAGGTTTTCAGGTTTGCTCCAGTACATCTCCAATGTCTGGAGTGTATTCGTCCAATTTCTCATCGACCTCTTCCTTCCAATCTTCTCTGATTGGAGGTCTGTTGTTTTTTAGTACTGTAGTTTTACTAGTTTATCAAATAAATGCATTTGAAACATTTGCTGGTCCTTCGCAGGGTCGATGGAGAGCTGGAGCCAATCTCAGCCGACACTGGGCTCTCCACCAGTCACAGGGCTGATACAGAGACAGACACTGAGAAACATTTTAATCAGGGGAACTTGTCAGTGTCACCAACTGTATTTGTATATTATAGATATATCCCATGTCTGTGAACTGACCTGTGTGATATCAGCATTGGTTTACTCCAGTGATGATTTTTTTTAAGGTTGTTCAGACATTTACTGTATATGTTGGTTCATATACTGTACATAAGGTTCTTTGCCCCCACGTCGTGCCTTCAAAGTATTTACCGCACACGTAAGCGCTGATTAACCTGCTTATACAATAGTCATTTGCCAGAAACAGCAATGGTATCATTAATTTATGTTTTTGTGTGTTATACAAGCCCTAACTCACTTTCTTTTCTGTATTCTTCTCATCCTTCTCTTCCTCTTTCATTTCGAGCTCCTCGTGTCACTTCTCTGTGCTGGTTTTCGCTTGATTTGTGTCTGTTCTTCCCCATTCTTTGTTCGTCTGCAGCATCACACTCGTCAAAATTCTTGTCCTCTCCAAACAAGTAGACAGAAATGTTAAAATCGCCCATTACCGCTGACAGCTGCCTGCACTCGTGCACTGTTGCCAGTGTAACAGGTTGTTCCGCGGATGGATGTTAGAAAAGTTAACCTGGAGCGAAACTACATGTGCATCACACGGTTTTAAGCACAGCTGCCAGACATGATTCCTCACAGCAGCCTCCTGTGAGCAACCATCCTGCAAGAAGTTGTTCTCAGTGCAGTGTGACCATGGATCAGGACCAGGAGGTCCAGAAAGGGTAATGACTGAAATTACAACTAGAACGACTTGATGTTCCTCTGCTAGTTGCTTTCATTGTGCCTGATGAGTTCATATCTGGGGTGCTGGGAAACATGAACTCACTCACTAAGTGTGTTAAGTGTGAAACAGCAGATTAGAGCATAAGCTCTTCAAAGTTGTCACTTATCCGGTCCGGTCATTTGCAGACGGTTCCTGTGACGTCAGAAAATCTTTCTATTTACTGTTGCATCTTACAAGGCTCCTGACCTTCAGTCACACTGTTGGTGCGTAAAAGGATGAGGAAGTGTTTGGAGTTGTCACTTTTATTCTTACATCGCCTTGTAGACTCATTTGTAAGTGCTCATTTGCATAGATGTCAATAAGAATTGATTTTGTGCCATTTATACAAAATTAGAAATGGATAGGTGGATGCATGGCTCCCTCCTGATAAGGAAAACGTGAGCTTTTTCGACATTCTACATTTTTTATCTAATAGCTTTCCTTCCTACATCTGGTACACAAACATGACACAGATAAAAGCTGCACGCTGCTGCCAGTAGAAAGTAGCAGAGGAGATGGCGAGAGCCAGAGCATATGGTAGACTTTAAAGATAAATGTTTATAGGAACAGGCCAGGATGGAGCAAAAGAGGGAAGGAGAACAAGAGATAGATGTGGTGCAAAGTGGCGTGCAGAGATAGAGGAGGGGGAAAGCAAATTAATTTTATCTTCTTTATGAATATGATGGCTGTGGCACTATGTGGTGGCCCACGCCTTCAGGGTGATAGTAAAGCAGCTTGTGCACACACACACACACACACACACACACACACACACACACACACACTGCTCTTGGCAGGGAAAGGAACTTGGACTACACTGTGGTACAAAAACTTTAATGAAACTGATATTGATTAAATTGTTTTAGGTGGATTAGCAGCATTAGCTCCTTGAAGGCATGGAAATTAATTCAATTAATCTCACCACCCTCATGTGTAATAAGTGAAAGACTCATTTACTTGTACATCCACAGTTCCACCAATACAGGAAGCTTCTATTTCACTTCGAAAATTATTTTCCTGGAGAGTTCAGTATTTATAATTATATAGTGATAACTGCCGGCTGACATGGTGTCAAAAGCTTTCTCATAGACGTAACAGATATTTTGATTACACCTTGATGTGATTGTTCATTTTCATTAGAACAGGAATGAGAGTCTGCAACTTTGCCAGAAGCTCTGTACCTGAAACAGAGGAGCTACGTGGGTTGAAGCAGCTCATTTCTTATCTCTTTTTCATTTTGTTTGGTCAAATTACTGACGAATCCATGAAATGTAATGTGTCTTGTCACATACCCAGAGACAGATGTTTAGGTGTTTATTTCACAACAAATATCAATTGAACTTTGCCATCATAGAAAAAAGTGTTCGAATGACTGATATTACCAAATTGTATCAGTCCATCAACTATTGGTTGAAAAGATTCAGTCTGGATTAAAAGTCTTGTGATACTACTACTACTACTAATAATAATAATAATAATAATAGTAATAATAATAACAGACAATGAATACCTACAGTATAAGAAACATGTTTACTAAAAAAATACAATATCATATCACAATATTTTGTGTGGTGATATTGTATCAATAAAAACACAGTAAATATCGCAATATTTCCTATCATTACAAGCAGCTATTGTTTTGTGCACAAATCACTAATTAAACCTGCCTTATTACCGGATACTAGTCCACAGCTTGGAATGTTTTTTCATGTGAGTTGGACCATGTGTGTAATATATAATATTTGATTTGAGGGTTAACATTTTGGTTAATATCTGAAACCACAAAATTGTATTTTTGAGACTCACTTTGTGTTGAAAATGCAGTTGACAGTGAATGAACATATCACCTTGGAGTATTTGATCACAACTAGTCGATCACAAGTAGTGCGATGATATCAGTGGGCCTGTGATGATTCCCACCCTTAATATTTAAAGTTACACTGCAGCATTCATGCCAGTCATTTAACTTCCTTCTCCAGTCCGCATTCACTCAGATTCCAGTCTTGTTCAGACATAAGCTCAAGTCACAAGGGATGCTTGAAATGCGTCACTATCTCATGTTTTACTAATGAATTATTCACAAAATGGAATAAATCCGCCTGAATTAATCCCCACATCACTTCTTTTCAGCTCTGACATGCTGGATCAAGTCTCTGAGGCTTTGCTTTTTTTGAGTGACATTTGTGCACTCACACACACCGACACATCAACTGCAAGTGCAGTGTTGTATATGGTTAGGCTCCATCTATCGTACCACTTTTTAGCATTTTTGTGTACTTCCGTCCACCTGAATCCTTTTTGGATCTTTTTCTTTCTTTTTTTTTCACTAGCGAGTTTTACAGTATTTATTACATGTGTCCATAGGCTTAGGTATGTAGTTACAGACTATGAATAGCTATAGGCTATATATGTGTATTATGAGTATACCTTACCACAGATACAGTAAATACTGTCAGTAAGGCATTTTGAGAAAGAGCTGAATAATCCAAAGTAATATCATTTGACAAAGCTCTGGTGGCCAATAAAGTCACAGATTCTTTACTGCTACTAAAGAAAACTGTGCAGTTCAACCATCCACTAAGGGAATAAAATGTTTGTTTGTCCTTCACTTCAACCTATTTGCACCATAATGATTCTTACAAAAACATACATCAGCAGTCAGTTGTAGGGGCACCCAGTGGGAACAGTGATGTTGCATTTTTGGCCACTAGGCAGCCACATTGTGTGCGCGTGTGCATGTGCGTGTGTGTGTGTTGTGGTGTGCTTTAGGGGAATGGAAACAGATGGGAGAGGTCAGCATGAGCTTTTAGCCAAAAGCCCAAAGCTGTGAAGCTGACAATAAAAAATGTTCTTGCACAAGAGACACACTGGGTTTTCCCAAAGTCCTCAAACAACATAGATGACTTGCACCAGTCACACAAGTGTTAGCTACAGGACAGGTGATACCCGGCCCAGCACACACACACACACACACACACACACACACACACACACACACACTGTTTGATTAGGACCATCATGGTATTTACCATAGTTTATTCATCAATGACGATCTGACTTTGTGTTGATGCAGTTACAGAAGAGCTCAATGTGACAGGTGATTTCATTGAAAGAATTTGTGCAGTATCGCTGGTGATAGAGGTCACTGAGGGTCAAATATGACACCCTGTAACTTTGGGTGTAAATAGGGTCAGTGTCTGTCTGTGTGCCTGTCATTCTGTCTCTTTGTTCATGTAATCTCTGCCCATACTCGTCCACAGCGGCGAGCGACAGGCGGCTGGCCTATCGTTGTAGGAGCGTGATCCCATCGCATGTGAAGTCAAATGTTGACAGAATCCCAAAGCACATCTGAATACTAAAGAGGCCAGAGGGCGCCTTTATGAGAAAGGGAGGAAGATATAAGTGTGTGTGTGTGTGTGTGTGTGTGTGTGTGTGTGTGTGTGTGTGTGTGTGTGTGTGTGTGTGTGTGTGTGTGTGAGAGAGAATCATTTCTTCACACCACCTTGAATTCCACTGGTTTGACTTCAAATGACCTTTTTCTGACAATAATCAGAAATCTCATAAAACTTTTCCCATTTCACCGTTTCTCTCTTTTTGAAGCAAATGTCCTAAAACCATTCACTTTGTTTTAGGGATTTGGCAGCAAGGGACTTGCCTGGAACTATCTCAGAAAATGGCTGATAACCTTTGAATGAATAAAATCTCCTGAGAAACATGTCATTTTTGCAGCGTGCACCTATTATTCTCTCAGGTCAGACTGCGTGAAGGAGTGAGTGCTTATGTGGGGAAAAAAAGACGAGAAAGGAAAAGAAGATACAGAGAGAGAGGGGCTGTGCTGGTGGGCGCTGTGGGTTCTGACAGATGTCTAAGCCTTTCATAAATGTGAGTTTTTGGACATATCATGAAAAAGTGATGTGATGTGTTTGATTTGTTCTGTCAAACACACTGAAACCTCAAACGAACCAAAAAGTTTCAGTCCAGACTTAATGAAATATGTTCAAGCAGCACTTGAGTACATACTGAAGGGCTGAATTGAATGATGTATATAACACTAAAGTAGGTTTAGTGACATGAATTTAATGCTTCGATTACTAGTGACTCTGGACTAATTGTAATAATAAAATCGGTAAGTCTAATGATGATGATGATGATGATGATTATGTTGATGAAGGGCTAATCAAACATGCATGTAAATCTGCTATACTATAACTACAGTTTATTATGTACATTTTTTCAATTTGCAGTGTTTTTTTACGTTCAGAAGCTGAAATTTACTAAGCAGGACTCTGTAATTAATAGCTAATCTAGAAAACAACTTTATTGGGAGGCAAACCTTCAGTCAATCAACATTTATTTCTATACCACCTTTCATACAAGAAAATAAAGGGAAAAAAATGAAAATGTTGAAAATGCGTTTCTTTGCCAAATGTGCAGTCTTGCATTCATTATCTTCTTTTGCTAATTGGAAATTTAAAAGCAATTTTGATTCAACCAAACATCTGGAAACCAGATACCCACTCCTTTAGAAATGGTTTTGGTTTCTTTCGGCAGAAATATTTAAAATCCTTCCATTTGGCTGGTTTGACTGATCTTTAGCACCACCAGTAAACGAGTTGGACATTTCTTGCCCCTGCAGCTGGTACAAAACGCCGCTGCTCGTGTCCTGACAGGAACCCGAAAAAGGGACCACATATCCCCTGTACTAGCCTCTTTACATTGGCTCCCAGTTAAATACAGAATAGATTTCAAAATTCTTCTCCTTACCTTTAAAGCCCTGAATGGTCAGGGTCCCTCATACCTCAAAAATCTCATAGTACCTTATCATCCAAATAGACTAGAACTGCTTGTTGTACCTAGAATATCCAAAACCACAGTGGGTGGCAGAGCATTCAGCTATCAGGCTCCCATCCTTTGGAACCACCTTCCACTTTGGGTCCGGGGGGCTGACACACTTTCTTTATTTAAGAATAGACTTAAGACATTCCTATTTGACAAAGCTTATAGTTAGGGCTGGCTCAGGGCTCAGGGTCAACTTAAACCAGCCCTTGAACCAGCCCTTAGTTAGTTAGTTATGCTGCCATAGGTCAAAACTGCCGGGGGAACTCATAGTCGTAACAGTGGCACTGAGCATTGGCACTAAGCCTCTTCTGGTTCCCACCTCCTTTCTTTCTCTCTCCCCCCTTTCCCCTTCACCATCACCCCCACCCGTCAAATATTTGTTCTATAAACATCTGCAGCATGTACCTAACCCCTTCTCTCTGTCTGAGTTCTGGTGCCACCCAACCTGGAGAACTGCTTGACCCGCTGATGCTACACGACACACCCACCCCCAGCGCCATAATCTACTGAACTGCCTCCTCATCTTCCCCATCTCCAAAGTTTCTCCAGCTGACATCCCCCCCCCCGGCAGACATGCACTAAAAACATGGACTAAAAACACTGTTGGACTCTGAACTGCCTCACATGCATTCTTGGACCTTCTAGACTTCACAAGCTGACTCACTGTTTGTTTATATGTCTATATGTCTATATTGTCTGTG
>CAAKHB010007623.1:90895-110157 GCA_901007665.1 Aeoliscus strigatus | reverse complement strand
CTTTCGTGACAGGAAATACTGTAAACACGGATGAGTTGAGTTTACCAGAAAATGGCGAGGAAACCCGTTGCCTTGAACCACTTTAGTTTTTACACATGCCAAAACTAAACAGGTTAAGTTGTATTGACCCAGACAATTGTTAGTCTTTACTAAAAGTCATTAGTTCACTTAACTAATGTTCTCTTCAGCCCCAAATTATTTGAAATAACTCTTAAGCTAAATATACTTAAACATTGTATTTATCACTAAATTCATTTGTTAGTATAAACACTATGGTTTCTTCAAATGAAATTATACCATTTTATATTTGTAATAAATACTTTTAACAAATTTGTATTGAAGGGAAGAAATTAAACACAAAAATGTTCAGAAAAACATTTATTTCAACAACAGTGCAAGATAACATTCTGCAGTCCAATGAAAATATTGTTTTTTCATTGTTTAGCAGGTAGCAGTAGTGTTAACCTGACTGACAAACCTCTAAAAATAACTCAAAACAACGGTGGACATGTAATGTAATCTGTGAATCTCCAATCACTGCGTTAACACCCAAATAATACTACAAACTTTGTCACATCACCAAATACCGGTTAGCGTTAGCTCGCTAGCTTGCGGTTAGCATTAGCCACAAGCCCACGCTAACAAGCGGGGAACGACACATGTTAGTATTTAACTAAATCATTATCTGGACTACTTTTATGGGTCAATCCAGTCAAAACGTACATTTATATAGCGTCTTTCACGAAAAGTAAGATACCAACTTTTACACTTACCAGCCGTCTTCAAATTCATGTCGAGTCGTCACAGCGCGGGAATGAGCGCAGAACTCTTCTCACACGTGGACGGTTTGATCTCCAGTTCTAATAAGATCTAATGACGGGTTTTTCTCGTGTACCATAGAAGGCCTCTGGCCAGAAATGAAAATCAATCACAAACACGAGTTGTAGGGAGAAGATGAACTGGAGACCAGCGAAAGACAAGTGTTTTCACCAAAGGCGGGAACAGCAAACCGAGTCGGAAATGAGCGCTGGCAGCCTCAGCGGTCTTTTCTTTGAAGACTTAGTATGACCAGGCCTGATCAGAGGCTAATCAGTTGTATTAAGCTCAAAGGAGGAGTCCATGTCAGGGCGCCTGGTGGTCCTTTCACCATGACACACACACACACACACTGATTATACCTTTTCCCACAACGGCCCAACATTATTTCAGTTTTATTTTTCCTGCTCTCAATTGAAAACTCAGTTTGTCTGAACCCGGAGCAGCAAATGGAACATGTGTGGCACATTTCCCCAAACACATTTTACTAATTACAAAATGAATGTGGGTAGGTGGCCCCAGGGTGCCACCGCTGCTTAACGTAACTGCAGTCAAACTGCAAAACCACAGTTTTCACATGTAAAAATTTGTAGTTGGAAATATGATTATGTATGGTGCTAAGTGTCACACACACACACACACACACACACACCTCAGCCTTGGATGGTTTTCGTCAAATCGTGTCATCACCACAAATCAGCGAGTGAGGTGGAAAGAAACCATAAAACGCCTGTGCGCAGTCAGCCTTGAATTGGTTCCAAGCCTCGCTCTGCATCTGTCATGTACACGATACAATTAGGTCTAATCCCGCCTGTCAGAAGGGAACGGGGTGAGGAGGATATGCGGAAGACAAGGATCGGGCCCATCCTCTGTACACCAGAGTGAAACGTGTGTGGCAAGTGCAGGAGTTGATCAGCGCTCTGACAGCCGGCGCTCAGTGGAAGCAGATCGAGATTTCACAGTGTGTCAGAGCCAAATCTGCAGATCTTCCTTGTCCTGCTCCTCCTCGCCTGACCACATTAGAGATGTAAAACACTGGTGGTCTTTTCTTCCCTAACTTGAAAAGGGATGCCCCACACAGAGATCAAATGTCGCAGAGAGCCCGCTCCTCACCCCCACCTGCTCCCAGGCTGTAACATATCCCTCATAAATGATAAGGTTCCAGTGACTCCCGCTGCGTGAAAATACGACTGGAAGGAGCAACGTTTGCGTTCAGGCACACAGAATAAATCAGCAGCTCTTCTGCTCCCTTTACACAAGACTTTTGGTAATTTCATGACTCTTTTTTTCAGAGAGATGTTGTCAGTTTTGGACCCTACAGACAAAACCAGACGACCAGTGCAGTGGAAGGTCACAGTTCATAAATCAGAACAGGTGAAAACCTTCTGTGTTGTGCGTTTCAGAGCATGGGGGATGGGGTTAAACAACCTGACAACGAGGAGAAGGGCATGGGCAGCTTTATCACCTCTTGTGGTGAACAGGTGTGGGTGGTTGAGGCTGATTCTTTGGGAGTGGTAAGGGGTGATGCGTTCAGGGGAGAGGGGAGAAACCAGTGACTGTTGGCAAACCTTGACAAAAAGTGGGACGGGGCCGGACACAGTGGTCTGACTTCCGTGTTGCGGGTCTCTTCATCCATCTTTATGAACGTTCTCACCAGACACAGAACACACAAACATCTGGATTCATGAGGAATAAAGGACAATGGAACTGAAGAGGACCAATGATCCAAACTTTGCCGACCTCGAGGACACTGTGGATACTGTGTGTATTCTGAGGTGTGTTTATAACTCGGCCAGTATTCCTGCTTATGCATGCTAAAGAAATTCAAGCGAGCTAGGTTTTACTTTCTCCTCTCTAGTCATGTGACCTGACATACATATGTACATACCACCTGAAGCACACTGGAGTGAATCACATGGTGTCAGAGGTCTTGAGGTCTTATATTTCCACTTCATTCAACCAAACATGGGAAATAAAAAAACAACAACAACCCATAACTGGTCATTTTGGTGTTTCCTGAGCGGGGAGCTCCATGGTGACTGATGTTTTTGCCAGGTGATGGACAGTCTGAGGTCAGAGATCAGAAAGGGCGGGCCAAGAAGTCACCCAGGTGTGAGGGGGGGTTAAAGGCTAGAGTTCACCAGATGGGATACCTGCGAGGGGCCTGATGAGGACAGCAGGGAGGGTGGCGACGGCAGGACAGTGGAATAGATGGAGGAGGGAGGAAGTCTCACTCCATCTATCACCATGATGCTGATCACCTGTGTGCAGGTGCAGCAGATTTGCATCCTCAGCAAAAAAGAATAGGATTCATCCTATTCTTTTGGTAGATGTCACGCTGCTCCGATCTCACCTGAATCAGTCTCTGTGAAGTGCTGGTGAGCTTGAATCAGGTGTGTCGGAGCGTGGTGACATTGAAAACTTGTAGAGTATATTTGAATTTAAAGCTATTTGTTGACACTCCGTTGACAAACCGTCCATATATGATGACTTCATTGGCTTGTAACAACACATTTGAGTCTTGTAACATCCTGGCAATAACTCTCTGGGGTTGAAATTTAGCATTTCCAATATTTCAGTCAGTGCCCTCTAAAGGGTTAAGGTTTGGAGTTGGGCCCGAAGACGAGTAGGAAAATGTGACAGTGCCTGTTTGTCCACCTGTGAACACGACTAATTCATACTGATCACGCTTTGTCTTGAGGATACAGTTGTGAATATACTGTAAGAAGTTGATCCGCACCATCCTTGCGTCGTTCCTTCCCCATCTGCTTGTGTAACAACGTCCTCCTGTCACCTCCTCGCCATGCCTGTTAGGCTCCAGTAAAACTGGAAGTACACAGTGTACAGAGCGGCAGTGCAGCCATTAGACACAGAGCTTTGGAGAGATTAAGATGCACACAGTACACCACCAGCACAGGCAGTCTCTGAACCAAAACAAGGATTAGGACTTTGGCAAAGGCAAGGCAGCGCCACAAAACATGTAACCATGGAAAAGACGCCGGCACACCACCAAGAAAAATGAGGATGAGCGTGAATAGGCAATATTTTGTACAAAGGGAGCAGGTGGCGTTTCTTCTACAGTCCATCATCTCACTGAAGACACGGGCATGTTAGCTCTTCCATTTTTGGAAAAACACTGACTAGATATGTTCAGTGTTCCTTCTGACAATTGTGTGGGATTGAGTGAGAGGCTGCACACGTCGCAACATTTCTGCCGTAAATCCTTTTTTTTTTTGGTACATCAAGCTGTACTTTAAAGTGTTGATTTATAAGACAAATGTGTTGCAGGCAAATATACAAATATATTCCAAACCGGTTTCCAAAGAAACCAACGTAGGAACTTGAGTTTCTTGCTGAGATGTTGTCGCAAGTTATTTCAAAAGTTATTTTTGAAAATGATAGATTATCTTAGCATATGGACATGCCGTCTGAAAATATGGTGTATATTGTTCTTATGCACCACCTTGTGTAATGGCCTTTGACAGAGGGTACATGACATTCCTACACGTTACGTCTGTCAAGTTGTTTTCACACCTAATCGATTGGTTGCAACATTCAGATGGTCTGAGTTTGCATTCACACCAGACAAATGAACCAAAGCCTTTGAATAACCAACCCCCCTGACCCCCCATGACTGAGAGGAGAACACACACGCGCACACACACACACACACAGACACACACATACAAATATATATATATATATGTGGCTAGTACTGCTGCCTCATAACAATAAGTTCTCTGATTTGATTCCTGATCTGATTCTGGATTCTCTCTCTCTCCATATATATGTAAGTAAAAAATCCAGTATGTACAGAGAGATGGATCAAGAGTGAGAGTGACCACATAGGGCTTCTCACCCCATAAAGGGTTAAACTAACCTTAGAGCAACAGTTTGGTATTTTAAAAAAATAATTACTGCCCACTGCGTGTGTGTGCTGGGACTGGTGTGTGTGTGTGTGTGTGTATGTGTGTGTGTGTGTCTGAGGTTAAGCAGGAGCTCACTGACGATAAATGACGATAGAAAAGAGATGTGACACTGTGGACAGGTGCCTGTGACATCAGCAGATGCTTCTCCTCTATTCACTGTCTTGTTTTGTTCCCACTGGTGCACACACTCACACACACACTCACACACACACTCACACACACAGCGTCTGACCCCTGTCAGTGGTGCGGCGGTGGTGGACGTTCCTCTGTTGATTCGTGAGAGATGTAAACGCTGCAGATTAAGACTGAAGGCAAACAAACGGCTGCTGCCAGGCCCGGCCGTGGTGTGTACAGATTAATATAACAATATACCACACATCGTAAACCATTTGCATAACTCCTTCTAGAGTGTTTTGGAAAAATATCCTTGCGCAGCTCGGAGGAGATTCCCCAGCTTGGAAACTTATACCTAGGTGGTCCGTTCCACCCGACATCAGTTGTTTACCAAGCCCGCCAAGGATCTCTGAGGAGGGGCAAGAAGGACCGACGTGTTATCTGTCACACACACAAACACACACACACTTTTATATTTGCACACATATTAAATATTTTTTTTATGATTTTATTGAGAAGACCCATGACCTCGTACCCACAGCTGGTGGATTTCAGTGCCACCTATCGGCCTGTCGATGTGTTTTTTTCACCGAAGTGTTTGGATGCAAATATTCTTGACCCGGAGCCAGGGAAAAATGACACGCTTTTGTACGTGTGGATATGGCCTTAGTGGTTACTTCAGAGGCCGATGGGCACGTCAGACCGATTGGTCTCCAGACCCAGACATCACGACTCTTTACCCACCACATTTCAAATCAAACTGATGCTCATGGTCCGACAGCACGGAACAACAGGGCTCTGACATTTAGACTTCAAAGTAGAACTTCTCTGCTTTTACAAGACGCCTTTCGCCTGATCTTACAATAAAATACCAGTGATGAGGCGTTGTGTGGACATTTACGGTATTTTTCCACGTTTTGCTGTTCCTACGCTACATGACATCAGGTTCCTCTGCCCTCATATCGGAACCACCGTTGCTGTCAGTCTTACCTGTCCACTCTCACTCTCTGTGGTGGTATTGCATGTGTTCACTTGACAGATTGAGCCCCAGTGGGAACCTAAATTGCATCATTTCATGCATGCAGGTCAGTGTTGTGGTCTGAGGGAGTAAACAAGCTCAGAGAGAGAGAGAGAGACGAAGGAGCAGGAAAGATGGAATGAAGAGTGGATGGAGAGATGAAGAGATGTGCTGAGTGCAGACAGTGGTCATGACGTGCAGTCAGGAGTGTCAAGACTGAAAATGAGATAGTGTGGGTGTGAAGATGGCAAAGGTGGGTGTAAAAAAAAAAAATTTTTTTAAATCCAAAAAGCCAAAAAACAAATATCTGTGCAAACGTCCACCCGAGCCCCGTCCAAGGTGGTCGGGGAGTGCAGTTTGTTTTGTCATGTGATAACCTGAGAGATGGGTGAGGCAGAGGGGGGGGGGCAGTCGGAGCAGTAGTCCAGCTGGAATCTGTGTCTTCATTAGTAAGCGATCAGGGCCGGGAACGATGAGGTTTCTTCAGCCTCAGCACGACGTCTCAGCAGTGGTGCTCACTGACGCAGAGTTAACACATGAGGTCACAGAATGTGCAATTAGGGGTGTGACACAACCAGACACACACCAGATAAACGCATCGAAAAGACCATTACGCAATACAGATGCACAATTGTCACATAAACCAATGTCAACAGATGTTAATGCACTGGATTCATATTTCACCGGGACAAAAACGACATAAACATACATAAGTACGTTATTTTACAGACAAACTCACGGATTCATTCTATTCAACCAGTAAATCTAAGCTGCAAGAATTCTGCAACATGGATTAATATGGAATGATGAACGTTTTTCATTCCAATTCTGTCTTTTCCTTCTTCTCCCTGGCGCTCTTCCTGTTACCCTATAAGTATTGCTTGTCTGACCTCTCTCATGTATACAGTATAATAGCATGCACTTCCAGCCATCTCCGTCCTACAAATATTTGGTACACAGGCTCCTCATGTTTATTCAGAGTACTGGGTTACACTGTTTGGGAGAGATAGACAGACGAGGGCCCTTTGGGAAGGAAAAGGAAAACTATTCCAAATGAAAAGTAATGATTTGTACCACGGATAGTGTATAAACTCAAATATACGCTGGACTTCACTGTGCTATTGGACAGTTCCACTTTATGCAATTTTGATTGGATCCGAGCGGCGCATAGACAACTTAGTATTACATTACTCTAAATACTGCAGTGTGTGAACCCGCGTGTGTGCGTGAGGGAGACAGAGTGAGGTGGGTGGTCTCCACTCACTATCATTATACAACACAAAGCCTCATTGGTATTTGGAGAAGGAAATTAATATTGCCATCAGTAGTGGCTCTTGCGTGTGTGGATCCGTGCATAAACTTGTTTGTGCACTTCCGAAAAAAAAAAAGAAGGAAAGTGGAGAATTTCCACTTCAAATGAAGAATTTTCAGCTTGAACTTTGAGTAATGCCATGACGCTACATGACGAAATCGCAGCCTTCAGCCGCCTCTCTCCTCACTGTCAACTCTGCAGGCACTTTTCCATTCAAGCATCTGTGAAGGAAAACCCTGTGCCTGTGGCCACATTTACTTAATGTCGGTCTATTTACTCTTTTACCTGGCTGGAGGAAAAAGCATCAGTGGGAAAGTTGCAGATGACTTACCAGAAATTACACAATTCTCAGTATGGAACTCAAACCAAAGAACACGTTGTCTACAGGTTTAGTCACTATCGTGTACAAATACTGTTCATCTTGACCAACTAGTCACTCGTCATTCATTCCAAAATTAAAGTTTGCTGATAAGTCATGGGTTGGAAACATATTTCATGGTTGTGACTTTGTGAATTTTGCTTTCAAAGCAGGACTCCGTTTTGCATCACAGTAGGTTTCATTTAGAATCAGCTTTTGAAAGTTTTGGCTCTGAGATGAAGGGGATGAGAGGTGGGATGTTGGCTGTCCAATGCTGATGGTTGATGCTTTCTTGGTGGGTTCAAGCTGCATCAGCAGCATGACCATCTGTTATCATCTGCTCTCACTTAATGACATTAATTCAGTTTTATCACAGTTTAGTGTCATAATGTGCAGCGTAGAGAAGGATGTTGCATATTCTCTACAACTAGTCTGGTGATATTTAAATCCACAAGAAAAAACAGATGATATAAAACAACAAGTAACAAGTGGACCCAGAATGAATCCCTGTGGAACACCCCCTGATATGACAATCCGCATCTGAGTAAGTTTCTCAACTAAGCTGACAAAAATATTTCCCACAGGACTGACCACAGCAACAAGCCTGTGTGAAAGCGTGAAGTGACGAGTTTGGAACAGATCTGTTGTGATTCGCGAGGAATTTACACGGTCAAATGCAGTGGGTGACAGAGTTGCAGCAGTCAAACACTGACTACATTCTAACGCCACAAAAAAGACAGAAAAATTGCGTACATGCTATAAATTTTAATAGACATATTGATATTTCTGAAGAGAAACAAAGTTATCCCTAGTTTTATTTACAATACATGAATAAAAAATGGTCACATACAGTACAATGACATAGAACTTAAATAATTATCTTATTTGTGTAACTACTTAAATAATGAAAATGGTTATTCTATTCACACCATGCCGTCTCAGCAGCTACAATGCAACTTTCACATTAAGTGCTAAAAAAAAATTATAATTTCCATTTTACAGCATGAATTCCATTGTGACTCATTGAGAACAGGTAGAGTTGATTTATTTCAGCGATCACAAGCGAGGTGAGCAACAAATTCATCTTGACGGACAGTGATCAACAACGTTTTTGTGTGTTTGTGTGGAGAAAGCAGAACTAAAAGTGTCTGCTTTCACAACTGCAACATAAACTTGTTGTGTCCTTTTATAAAATGTTAACAAACATAAATTATTAGCTTACGTAAACATGAGCATGTATGTTTATGTGCTGCACCAGAGACAACACACTGTTGCAGACAACCCCAGTCTGTTTCTTTTCTGGTTCATTCGATCGAAACCTTCAATCTGAACATGTATTTTTTAATTTTTTTTACACAGACTCCTCTGGTTAATGTTAAATCTCCACAGATCAGATCTCATCTCTGACCGGGAACTGTGTCCACAGGGAGCTGGAGACGTGACAGGATCTTCGATCGTCTCTTAACACTCTCTGACAGTCATGAAACCGTGACGCAAGCATGCACATGCATTACTTGAATACTGAGGGAGAAAAATGAAAGGAATAAAACAATACCTGCCTTCATGTGCCTCTTTGTAACAGGGTAAGAACCTCATGTGTATAAGTACAAGAACATGAAATGACATGAACGGACAAGCTTAGTGTAAAACTGCTTTCTATAAACACCACTCTTTCCCATATATTATTACGCTTAAAAAAATAAACCCTCCTCTATGATAACAATAGTAATGCTATACATTTTCTTTGAAAGGCTAAGTAGTAAGCTCTATTGGAAATATACATCACCGCACTACCTCTTCCCTTTGTAGTTCTGAGTTGAGCCTTCGTCTCAGTGTGTGACGCAATGACAGGAGTTAGTTCAACTGCAAATGTTGTGCTAGAGTGGTGTGTGTGTGTGTGTGTGTGTGGTGTGTTGCCATCAATTCATTTTCAGAAGTGAATGAACTAACAGTGCGAATGAATACAGTGCATGGGAGTCAGCAGCTCCTTTCAGGTTGTGTGAAACTGGCTTTGAAAAACGTCAAATGTTGTCACTGGTCACTCGGTAACAGTCGGTAGATCCACTCTGTACACTGATAGATGTGTTACAAAAATATACATACTGTATGCTGTAATAGGTTTTTTTTTTTTTATAACAATGTTCCCACAAATACAACATCATATGCAAGACAACGTGGTTCATCTCTCCTGTATTTTGGGTAGTGTAGCATGAAGCACTGGAGGCTCAATGTGACCCATGTTCCTCCGATTTGTACCGCTGAGGTTCCTTCAACGTCTGTGTCTATAAGGTAGAAATGAAAACAGAAAACTTGAGACTGAGTCTCAAGCCCGTCAACCACTCCACGCCGTACAACTTTGAATCCTTAGATCACCTGCAAACAAGGCAAGCTAAGAGTGAACACAGAGTCCCCGAACGTCGTGGGTTTAAAATGGGTCTGTTCTTGCGGTTCTTGTGGCTCACCAGGAATGTACGTCTTGATGTGGTGTCAGCTGCAGAATGACAGCGAAAATGTCTGAGTCCTGTCAATCGTCATGCTGCTGCCTGCAGGTCTGTCTTAGACATGTGAACACGGCTTGGATGCCAGGCCTGATGCTCAGAGGAAAGAGTTTGGTATGTGATGTGGACGAAAGGCAGTGTGAAGGGGATCTGGTGTGTGTGTGTGTGTGTGTGTGTGTGTGTGTGTGTGTACAGGCCTGTGTGGGTGGGGGAGATTACGAGGCCACATTAAGGACATCTCCTTTGAGTCTGCTGCTGGTGGTGGTAGGTAGATCTGTGTCAGTGCCCCCTCTGTGCACCCCTATACGATATAGCTGGTCAGGTCGAGGAGGTACGAGGTCATGTCGATGATGTGGTCGAATAGGCCGTCTTTCTCCTGGTCGTTGGGCATGCCCCGCTCACTCTTCTCGCACTGCGCGCCGGAGTAGCCGCTCTTACACAGGCACTTGTTGGGCTCCATACACACTCCTCCGTTGCGGCAGCCGGGTTCACATTTGGCTGCAGCCACAGACAGACAGACAGACGGAGGAGGAGCAAAGGCGAAATATTCACAAACGGGCTTCGGATGTTGACTGAGGGAAACTGAGGTCCATTTGTTCAGTGCCAAACCTCACTGAGACAAAAGCTGTGGATACTGATTGGGAAACTCACCGACTCGGCAGAAGGGCCCCTCCCAGCCGGGGCTACAGCAGCACTTGCCAGTAGGGGTGCAGTGTCCATTCTTACAGTGTCTGGAACAAGCTGTCATCAGCAGCTCCGGAGGCTCCACCTGCCGCTGGCATTCCTTTGGGGCGTGGGGCCTGCAGCAGTTGTCACAGGGAGCCACGTTAGGGATGCAGGCACAACACAGGCAACTGACAGTAGTACACGGGGGGTGGGGGGTGGAATCGAAGAAATGAGGCCATTTGTATTTGCAAATTTCAAAATGATTCTCTTGAATTCTCCATTCGGTGGAGATAAAACACACACGCAGGTGAGGTTCTACACTCCAAAACCTGTCTAATGAGCAGCACATACAAACGTAATTAACATCTGAGAGGCCCCAAGGTGAGATGATGTCCTCACGTCTAAGGTCAATCACAACTGATACATTTCAGCCTGTCATCAGTACTAATCCAGCCTGCTTCTTTTTTTTTTAAAGGAGAGTTTGGGAAACTTCTCTTGTTTTAGCTTTCAACCAACAACACCAACTCTACGAGAAATAAGTAACAGGCTGAAATTTGTTGTAATCAAGGGGGTGAGAAGTTACACTGTAACCTGATGTTTGCAGGACTCAATGCCACTAAACAAGAAATGTGTCTGTTCTCCTACACTGTTCAGCTGCTGTGCTGTGTGTCGGGCCGGTTGCAACAGATTTCAGGTCGCCAGTGTCCCTAGGTTGTTTGATTCCATGAGTGTTTGACGGTTTCTCTCTTACGACCGCTATGTTACATGAATCTGTTTGGAGGTTACACCCATTAACACGCACCAGCTTTTACTGCCAGATGACAGCTTCCGAACGGTTTCGTGCAAATCCATTCAAAACTTTCTAAATATACCCACAGAGGACAACAAGCAGGAACAACAAAAACTTCATCCAACTCTTATTGGCTGAGTTAAAGGATACTGATTCATAGCAGTACCGTCCAAAGTATGCAATATTCAAACCCTCCAACATTTAGTTTTCATGATCTGTGGTAGGCATGTGCAAACAAATGTAAAAGAATCATCTCAATCGGCAGATGATGTACAAAAACTTTCTTTTTCTGATATCCAAGTGGACTTAGTAGTTATGCATGACATGAAAGTATACTAGTTGGGCCCCCTCACATATTAAAATGTTGTAGAAAATCTCCAGAGTCATACTGTTGGCATGTTGACATGCACGTCAACAAACAGACAGCAACACACTCCTTTGAAACTGTTAATAATAGACTGAGTATGTGATCAGGTTCATATGTGAAATGTCTGTTCATGCCTATCCCCCCCCCCCCACACACACACACACACACACTCTTGTGTCTTTGAAAGACAGACAGAAAAAAAGGTAAAAAAAAATGCATGTAAAAGAAAAAAACAAAAACATTTGTGTTGTAAAAAGCTAATGAATGTGCACGACACTGGAGAAACAATGAGAGCACACAGTGGTGGTAACTGGACTCCTGTGTACCGATCCTGGTATTAGGACTAAGAGGCATGAGCGGTGAGGTCAGTGCATGAGTATGTGTACTGTATGTCCACATGGACAGGCGTCATCAATCACACCCGAGGAACAAATGGTCAATCTGAAGTCGAAACCAAAACTGGATGTGAACTAAGAGCAACAACTCCAGAGATGATGTTGTAGATCACAACAAACGTCAGCATGTTTTTCTCATTCATGCAGCACATTGCCTCCATCTTCCAAGCGGAGTGTGTTCGTAGCTGCAGACACACAGATGTGACTGGGTCTGTCGAATGTCACCTGTGCTGCTCATGATTTGATTCATGGCGATCGAAGTGATGAACTTGAACTGTATTGTCAAAGTGAGTCATTTGTGACTGCGTGAGGTGGTCCTTTCTGACACACAGACACACAGACCGATGGCTTGTGTGTCTTGTGTGACTGTGCATGTTTAAAGGATGGAGGGTGTGGGGGCTTGATTCCCATGCTCCCATCAGCACCCAACTCCAGACTCCAACCATGCTGGCTTTTGTTGTTGCAGGCTGCATGTAGTTAAAAAAAGAGTGAAGGAGGGAAGCAAACACAGAGAGGGAAAAAGACAGAAAGAGTAAGAGTCCCTGGAGGATTGGGGGTGTGTGTGGCTAACACTGTTAATAGCAGGCAGGGGTCAGCAGCGCTACTAAACAGTCTGTACGACTGCCAGGGTGGCTGTGAAAACAGCACCTGCTGGTAGCGCCCACTTGACAAAGGCAGCTGGGTCAACAGCCACTGTGGGAATTTATCAACTTTGGGAGGGGTGGTGTAAGTGTGAGAGCAAGGGAGTGGGACAAGGGCGACAGCGCTCACACATGACGTGGTCACATGGTCCGAGAGCAGGACGACGATGAAAGTCAGACACCAAATCTGAGTCGTGAGTGAACTGTGTGGAATAACTTAAAAGTGAGAAAAATGCAGGTTGAGGGGGAAAAAAAACCCTTCCCTTTCTAATATCTCATAGAAATGAGCTGTGTAGATGGTCTGCTTCAGTTTTCATTCTACATTTGATAGTGTGCGTCCCAGAATGTGTTTAGCCTGATTGACCATCACGGCCTGTTTGATTGACATGACGTATATGTGAGAAAAGCGCTATGGAGTGGTGTACATTGTGCACTCCAACAATGGCTTAATCAAACGGCCCAGTGTGGTCTCTTTTGCTGTTTTGTCATCCGACTCCATTGTTTGGGGGCTTCTTTTGTAGCTTCATTCCTTGTTTTAATTGTGCAAGAAATTTACTGTGTATTGTAGGAGCCAAAGCCATTCAGTGGGACTGGCAAGCAGCTTTGTCAAGGGGAGGACCACAGCAGAGATGTAGGAAGATTTAGGAGGGATAGGAAAATAAAGAAAAGGCTTTTTTTTTTGCATACCACAGGCCCACAGATGTGCATGTTCGCATGTACCCACCACCCACATAGTTTATATATGTATACACCAAACACAGAGGCACACATTAAAAAAAAAAGATATACAAACACACGCACACAGATATATGTATATATATATATATATATATATATATACAAATGAGCACCTGCAATCTCTTTTCCTTGCACATTCGATGATTTGTGACTTCCATTGCTAATGCAGCTCATGAAGGTCCCAGGACCCCATTGGTTCACCGTGTCTCTTAAAAGTCTCACTGTAATTCAGTCAGTCCCAGCACGCAGCTGTGAAAAGCCAAACGTGTGAAAACAACCTTCGTTGTAGAGCTTGTGCCTCCTCTTTGTAGAAAAAGGGCTTGTAACAAACAGAAAGGCAAATCACATTTTACACCTCAGCTCAGCAGGGGGCCCCCATCGATATGTTGCATTTAAGAAAGCAACTGTGAGCATACAGCCGCCGATGTCTCCCTGCAGATGGGGGCCAACACAGGAATTTTCAATTATGATGAAAATGTTGTGTTATGACATGTCTCCCTTGACTTAGTGCACTGTATCTAAACCGAGTGAATTACAGTGTTATAGAGTGTTAGTATCTTTGTAGCATGTCTTTTGAGCGTGTTCACTTTCTGGTGTGACAAATTGTCTAAATAATGACGTGTCCCCCATGCACGCTAAGAGTGACCTGAATGTTCATAAAACTAAGATACAAAAGTAAGATCTTTCATCTCACTAAGACCTTAATTGGATCGGATTGCATCAGATAAAACATACAGTATGTGCACGCCTGAACTGACAAACAAATGATTCAAAACCTGGAGTTTACAGTCGCTGTCGTACAGTCATACTCATAGTCATAGTCGTACCATCACAAACTGCTATCTGTCGCTCTATCCACACTCACACACACACTCATCCGTTTCAGTGCATGGTGGCCTATTTATTATTGGACGGGTACTTCATCTGACAAACAAATACCTTGAAATGAAGTCATCTGGCTGGGACATGTTTACACAAACACTGCTGAGGGATTTTATGGCTGATGTTTGCCTGATAGCCCGTACCGCTCCCTAACAGTTCCTCTTTTCCCTCTCTATGTTCCCAAACACACAGTTGATCAAAACACGATGCTCAATGCTGTAAGGGACCACAAAAACCACCATACTTTAAAACAAAACTCTGATTGCCGTTTAGGGTCCACATGTCCTCAGAATTGTGTGGAGGAGAAACGATGGGAGGACCACCCGACTGGATAACTGGCTGAGGTCTGACAGCTACCTTAGCTACCTCTGTCCATCCTCCCTAGAACAAGATCCGAATAATGAAGTCAGATTGCATTAAAAATCACAACTCCAAAGAATTGAAAGAAACGTGCCCAATGACCATGCCAAAAAACATAAATATGAAGCGAGCCCCTTTGAAACGTCTGTGCTGTAATTAATTGTGCTAATACCTGGGTGGTGCTGTCGTCACCTGAGAATGATCAGTTGTGTTGTCATTCATGCAACGCCTTACTCATACTCTCTCTTTGGCTGAATAAATATCATTTGTACCCTTTTTAATGCACAGAGAGTTCCCAGTTAAACTACTTACAGTCCTGTGATGGAACTTTTCCTCGTCTACATTCTTCAGTATTCCAAATAGGAAACAGTAAGTTCAGTGATGTCTTTACTGCCGCATAGTGAGAAACACTATGAGCAAATTGTCTTCTCTTGTGGGTGACATGTTTTTCATACAAGCCATCACCATTGCAATTATTCCTCATTCTATAATGCATGTGGTAAGGATTATGACTGACACACACACACTGACACACACACACTGACACACAGACACTGACACACAGACACTGACACACACACACACACACACACACACACACACACACACACACACACACACACACACACACACACACACACACACACACACACACACACACACACACACAAACTAAAGTTACAAAGATATGTTCCATACACATTCCAGTTGCAAAGCAGACTATTTGACCGCACAGGAACAGAAAGGATTGTACCACTCTATGAGTGTCGTCTCAGGGCCTGATTTACACATAGAACTGCATGTGTTTCTACATGGAGGAAAGTCATTACAGTACACTGCTTGACGACAGGTGCTTTCGTGTTTTAGTGACTCTTGGCAGAACAAACCTTGCTGTCAAATGCTCCGAAAATAACCAGCACGCAAAAAGTACCGGAGTGAATAGGGCCACGTCAGCTGTTACTTTACACTAACATTTTGAAATGCTGTGCCTATTCTCCAGATGCATTTGTTTTGGCCAAGACAAAAGCGGTCATGGGATTAGTTGTTGAAGGGCAAAATGGTTCTGGTCAAGGCAAAGAGAGACTAAAATGTAGGTAGTGAGGAAACGAGCAGGAAAATGCAACAAGACATGTGTGTATGTATATATAGATCTGCGGTTGCATGGGAGGTAGCGTCGGATCATGTGTGATATATACACTGTATATGGGATCATTGCATTCCATTTCTTCAAACGAGAATCAAAACCAGCAAGGAATTCAGAATGAAAGGCGAGAGAGAGTCATAAGATGCTCCTGACGGTTTACTTGAACTCAGCTAAAGTGCATACCACTGGAGTTTGCAAAAATATGTTGTCTGAAAGAACAAGTCTTATTCAAAGCCGCTGGCTAAAAGTGAACCCCACCAAAACCAAGAAAAAACAAAAAGGAGTGATGGATTGTACCTTTTGGGGTCCACCAACTTGTAGAGTTTCCCACTGTGTGACTGTGCCATGCTTTTACTGCTTGCCAATATGTAGACTTCACCTGAAAAAGAGGAATATTCACATGGAGACAGTCCAACTGCAAGGTTTTTACCAGAGTTTAATGGGACAATTGAACACTCATGACCAGGAACCAGGCGGATAATGTAATGAGGAACAAACCCGCAACAAAATTCCGTAAGGGGACAAATTGTAAACATGTGTCTGTGGGGTTGATTCTTCAAGACAGACGCCCACCACACCATGATTTCTGCACCACTTGCAAAACATCATCAAATGCAGCAGTCCACACCCTTTCTTCAATAACAGCCTAAAAGCAAAAGCTGTGATGAATCGTTTCTGATAGCTGCTGGTCACCTTACACGTGTCGCTGCCGACAGCTAATCATTCTGTCAAGTCGAACTAGTAAACATGTTCTGTATCATATTAGTGCGGATCACCTTTATCACCACTGCTGACAGACAGCGAACTATCTCACAGTCAGTACCCATGAACATATCGCCTATAGCTCTATCCTACAGACAATTCAACAGAAAATACACGTCTATTATCCAGCTGGAAAACGTGCTGTGGTTCCAATTCAAAAGGGGTTGTCTGTACTTCATGGTGACATGGTTTTCAAACACATTCCATCTATCTATCACCGCTGTCACAGTGTAAAATGCTACTACCATTATTATATTATACACACACAGAATTGGTACTCTATATATACTGATATCAGTAAACAACCAGCTGGAATAACAGACAGAGGAAGTCAAAAATGGTTCCTATTGAAAAAAAAGAGAAAAAAAAAATCATATATTCTAATGATTGGCCTACTCACCCAGTTCATCTTCTCCAAATCCTAAAATGTGTCCCACCAATCCGGATCCACAGGAGCCAGCTGAGCCCAGACACAGAGCTTTCTCCTGCCAGTGTTCTCCAGTTGCTGATTTCTGGAGTATGCGCAGGTTACTGGGACAAACAGACAAAGGGTAGAGCTTATTGTCAATTCTACACTGCTTTTGTCAGTTTATATCAAGTGGTTTGCAGAGTAATGTTTCCATTTCTTAAATCTGTCATTGTGCAACTGAAAAATATAACGTGATCCATACATGTACAGTATATTGATGTTGGCAAAATTGGATGTGGCAACTAGGATAACTTCAACATATTTATTTTTTCTTCACCCCGTGTTCCACATGGAGTTACTCAACACTGCGTCTTTTTGTTTCTGAACTCATACAAGAGAAGCTTACACTTAGCCACAACAATGTGACTCTGAGGTTGAAATGAGACACAGAATTAAGTGACCACACATTGCTTTCAATGCGATGCCAAGCCCTGAATCCACCCCCCCTCCACACACATATGCCACAATTATTTACTTCCTTTGTTTACTTTGGTGTCAGTGTTAAATACCAGCAAAGGTGGACAAATTACAAACCAAAGGTGTAAAGCACAGCACAGGATATCTGATCTGCATTACACTGGAGGGGCTGAGCCCAGGGGGGGTTGCAGTTACACAAAAGATAGACAGATACTATCTATCTAACATAACAAGTACGTTTTGTGAATATTGCATTATCAGCTCTGTCCTAACATGTGTATTATCTGTACTCACCCATTTCTATCTCCAAACACATAACTGCCGTACAGTCTTCTCGATTGGCAGCCCCTGTAGATAAAGCCCCCCACAGGTGGTGCTCCTCCACTGGACTGCAGGTCATAGACAGAAGGCTCATTCTCTACAGAGGTTAAAGGAGGTTGGATTTAGGCACTGCTTATCATCCTGCTGTCTGTCATTCAAACAGAGGTACCATCGTGTCCATCCTACAGCCATCAGCAGCAGGCACTAATTAAATAAAAGTAACAAGCATCTCCAGCAGGTGGTCTGTTACAAGTAGTAAAATAAGTAGGATTACACGTTGCACCTCTATAATGTGTAATGTGTGTTCTCCAGTCACTTCATTTCTACAGCTAAAAGAGATGAATTATAAATACATACAAGAGGTTATCCACGAACTTGATGTGTTTTCATGTTTTTCCTCAAGAAGTACTTCCATCACACAAACCTCTGGCAGGGGCTTACTTACATCATGGGCGTATTAACTTTACAAAACAATGAACTCTGTCCAAATTCAAACAGGTAAATATGCATTTTTGGAAAAATCTCATGGAAATTGTATCTCACCATAGTCTTTTCCCTTTGCAATCTCCAATATTCTCCCTGCAGATGAGTTTTTACCACTAGCATCTGTACAGAGGATGAGGAGACTCCCATTGTCTGTCTGAAGCCGGTCCACCGCACACCTAGAGGACAGAGGTGATGTCTTAGCAACCAGCTACAACAGATCCGAAACTGAAACACACCGTCTTGTATGTCGTTTTTCCAGAGAAAGTCAAAACTGCCATGTGGTATTATCTGGTTAAGTATTTCACCTACCTGCCTGGGTCGTGTAATCCGTGGGCAAAGATTTCAGGTGGCTGGTTGGTGCTGTTGAAGTACGGGTTGTTCCGTGGAATGGAATAGGGTGACGTACAGCAGTCCATGTCCACATCGACCCTTAAGACGGACCCTGTGAAATCACTGCATTCAAACACACAATCAAAATACACCTTCACGATGGTGGGAGCTAGGAAACTTTTAATCTTGGGACATCACAACATCACTTGGTAAACTGAGCCATGATCCTTTGACGCTGATCTCACCTGAGCCCATCCATTTCCTCCATATCATCCAGCGTGATCATGCCATCCCCCAGGACTATGTGCAACAGGCCATCAGGGCTGAACAGAAGCTGACCACCAAGGTGTTTCCTGTGCAGCTCTGCAACTTCCATGAGCACCCGGACTGTCCTGGTGTCAACTTGGTTTGGGTTTTTTCTAAGGGGGGGGGGGGGGGGGAACCCTTTT
>CAAKHB010007623.1:76046-90875 GCA_901007665.1 Aeoliscus strigatus | reverse complement strand
TGTTGTCATGTTGTCAACTTTTTCTTGGGATTGGGATGCAAAACATTATAGTTGCTTTAACAGCATTTGTATGCATACTTATGTTATTGCAAAGTCACGCTCGGATTGTGTTTAACAAAACAGTCTATGTGGGTAAAATGATTCCATGGCACGGACAAGAAGTGCTGACACGACATACCAAGAAACACATTAAATTTAAAGAGTTTGCTGTCTTAAGATGTTGAGTCTCGATCAGAGGCAGAGACAGTGGTTTGGTGATGTAACACACTTACTAATCTAACTAGTTCATGATGTGTTGTTTTGGGGAACAATGTTTAAAGTCCGTTAATCCTTCTAGAAAGTCCTTTAAGACAAAAAAACAAAAAAAAGATACTTAAGATATCACCAAATAATATAATTGTCCTTCCTCTATTAGACCCTTAAATTATGGCTTACACACTGCCGACACCATGACTGCAAACCTATAATTAGGATGAGAGCATTAAATCAAACTAACACCTGTGATTATGTCAATTAAAATGAAATACATCCATGGGAAAGATTGTTTTCTAGATCACAGTTCACTCTGAAATCCCTGTTCAGCAAAAAAGCAAACACCTCATCATCACGGGGTGGTGCAAAAGAACGGCTGCCACATATTCAGCAGAATACCCGTTTGCTGTGTTGTGTGACCTACATTCACAATCCCCTGCGTGCCTTTGAAGCATTTTCAAGACGTATTTTTTCTTCTTAACACAAAACGAAAAAAACAATTGAAACCAATTTAATTATTCACTATCAGAAATAAGACAGTATGTCACCTGCAGTGAGGTGTCTCTCAATCAAATCACTGTATAAAACACAGTTTATCTTCACTGTTAAACAGCCAGCAGAGCTGATGATGAATCTGGAGGGACTCAAGTAAGAGACAATATTCAAGGAATCAGGTGACATAGTTTTAGATCATGTTTAGGTGTTTTTATTTACATAGTTTGCTTTTTTGTTGTAATGAAACAGTGCCAAGTCAGGTCAGCTAATTTAACAGTAGCTTGGTAATTACCATTAGATTAGTCAGCTGCCCATAAAGCTACTGTAGCTAGAGATGCTCCATAACAGCTATACCAAACCTAACCATATGAGACATGAGAACAGAACTACAGAACAATAAAAGTGTCCTATCCAACATTCAAAGTCAACTTGTCCACATGAAGTCGACTGTAGTTTACAACTCCGGAAATAAGTGGTCAATTCAGAATTTAAAGTGAGGGTTGAACCCTGGTTGTTCTTTGTCACCAAGGTGGTTTCTGTTGTTTCCGTTGTTTTGCTTACTTTAGTATTGCAATGAAAACGTAAGAGATCAAATAATATAAAAGAACTGCCTATTGGGGGAAAAATTAATAAATAAAAATAAAAATAATAATAATAATAAGGTGTCTTGGACACACCTGTCATTGATTGACCAGTACGGATTATCAGTATATACTACAGGCCCATGGGGGAATAGCCAACAAACCAAAAATAAGAACCTCTGTCTTTATTTTCATACAATCTGGCTATCATTAGTATTGGAATTTCTTTTGCAAGTTTTTTTTCTAGTGGGAGATTGCAGTGTTGTAACATAAATCAGAAAACATGGTGTTCACCGCTCCAGAGCTGCTCAGTATCAGCTGTGAACACTCACATCCTTTTTGTCCATATCTGCACAATCTACATATAAATTACCATGATTTTATTTCAACTGTCCAGCAAAGCATCCCTTAGTGGGACCCACTGTTGACTGACAAGTATGTTGAACAGGGACGGGACATTTCCTTCACAGTATGTACTGACTTGATGGAGAATATGAACCCTGATTGTCGCATGTTACATAATAACAACAAAAGGTGAAAAGGGACGTTTGTGGATGTGGGTGGGTGGGGTTGTATATTCCATTAACAAAGATGCTCTAAAATATTTTAGTGATAACTACATTAGGGAGGTTTCATGGACAGAATGTGAGACAGCTGAGGTTTCGGTGTCCCTTTGAGCCAATGAGCTGTCTACATTTAAGGCAGATTTGGAACACAGTCTGCCATTACCTCGAAACAGTGTACTCCACCACACGGAGAATGTGGTCGTGTGGTCCAATGGCCCAGCGCTCTTGGTTGGTGGTGTAGGAGACGTAGAGCTTGCCATTCTTCTTATAATTGGGATGGAATGCCAGGCTTAGCAGGCCCCTTTCATCTCCACCCTGCAGTCAGAAGAGAAATACAAAAGATCCAGGAGTTAATTATGTCCCCCTCTCAGCTTCTGCTTGACTGTGTGGGGTTGGAATCACCCCCCCTCAGTCATCTTCATCATCACCAGGACCGCTACATGCAACCCCTACACACCCCATTGCCCCCCACCTCCTTTAATTCTTCAACCTCTCTAATCCCTCTTTTTATTTATCCATCACATTCCCTTTCACAACTCTGCTATTCTCCCATTCTTCCTTTTCTCCCCTCGCCTGTTTTACTTCACACCTTGGCCAAGCTCCTTGAATATACCATTACCAACCATTATAAAGCATTTGACTCTGGGTAGAGTTGCACCTCCTCTACAATCCCCCGCCTTCACCAAGTGTCCCCTCGGCAGCCTGGTTATGCGCGCTTGTCCTCAGGGTCGGGGTCTCTGTGACGCCCCAGCCCGCCCGGTGGCCCCCATTGTGCGGTGATTTGTGTGTGTAATCTTTGGGGGATATCCATGAATGCAACGCTGAGTGGCTGAAAGAATTTATTAGCTCATTCTCAGTTCATAGAGAGCACAAAAGTGCAAAGTGCTTCAGCCCATGCTTTTGCTCCCAGTCCTCTCTGCCCTTCCTGGTTTACCCCCAGTGCATGAAAAATTCATGGCTGGGGGTGGGGATGAAAAAAAAAGAAAAAAAGAAAACCTAAACAAGGAAGGAGCTGCCAACTCCCACTGTCTTGGCAACATGTTTAGAAAACATCTAAATTGCTTGTGTAATATGTAAACCTTTGTCTCACCCTGGAGGCTGCTACATCAGTTGTCACTACCTTGGTGGTCCTCCCATCATAGTTAGCTATAATAATCAGCTATAGCATTTCATTCTCTCAGCAAGGCAAACCAGGTCAGCCCTTGTTTAAATGTCACACTTTCCTTCACTATTTCTTCTTAAGTAAAGAATGAACAGAATGCTGGGCTTAGGTGTGAAGAATGTTTATGAAGTGGTCTCTGTGTGATTGTATCCCTTCAAGTCAAGCTCCATGATTTTCCTCACTCCCACCTCTCATCTCTTTCACTGACGATGGACCAAAAAAGTTCCTCGCTCCTAGCAAACGAGCATTCACATCCACAACTAACACAGCTATATCATCCCTCAGATCTAAAACGAAAGGAATGTAGAGAGACAGTGTCCTGGTTTAAAGCCCAGATAGGTGTAGTGAAGTCAAGGTGCCGAGCCAGAGATTACACAATACACAGAAGATAATGATGGACTACATCTCCTGATTCTGGCCCGGTCAAACACAGCAGTGACACAAGCCACATGCAAACGAGATGATTCCTTGCAAAGGAATGTACTTGATGTACCAATGAGCAACAACAAAGTCCCACATGAAAAGCCACAGGGGTTCGATCAATCTGAAGAAGCAGTGAAAGTTGACAGATAAATCTCCACCCCAAAGGCTGAGATCCTCTACTACAGCGTATGAAAGAAGTTGTAAATGTCAGAACGTTGTAGTCAAATAAAAAAGGATTTATGCGGGAAAAGAGGCAGTCCACCATAGAGCTGGATGTAGTCGGAACCGAGGGGATTGCACTTTGCCAAGGAATGTCATCATGTCTCATCTTGGGAGGAGAAATTCTCAGCCTCACCCTGAATCGCTGGATCCATATGTTAGATTTGGGGTTGCAGTGACCCACATCCCTAAAATAAACTCGCCACAGGGAGTGGGTCAAAGACCGCAATTCCAAAGAGGCCTCGATCCGGAGCCAAATGGGACCACCAAGATACACAGTAGTGGAACGGGCTGAAATATTAGCTCCCTTGCTAATGACTAGCTCCTTCAGCAGCAGGCGGCCAGCAGAGCTGGCAGCAGAGCCGTAGGAAACAAACACAGCCTTTCACCACAGAGCCAATCTCAGGAGATACCTTGATTAAAAGGAGACAAAGTGCCAACTCGTGGCTCCTGAACACTGACCTTGGTGAAATTCCTGCCAATACCGCAGTAAGTAAGATATTCTTGGCACAGCTCAAAAACTAATATACTGTTCAAACAAACTAATTGAGAGAATGAACACAATGACTGGTTTCACATATTGGCAGCTGCAAAAGCTAATTTTCAATGTGTGTTTAAAAGCTGTGGTTAAATTTAGGAGTTTTGTTCCACATTTACTATGACTACTGCACCGTTAAACATTGTATAATGTGCTGTTTTCATTTAAGGTATCTTTACATGATGAAAGACAATCGGTAAGTTTATCTGTTTTACTGCAACACATGGCTTTTTCACTTTACTGCCCTCTGATCAGTGATTTCTTAAAAGTAAACATCAATTTTGCAGATAACACCTGTCATCTCCAAGCGTTTTCAACACTAAACACTGTTCTCGTTCTTCATTTTCCTGGAACATTTTTTATGACAGCCATCATTTCCACCATTGGGCAGTGGGGTCTGATTGAATCTCTGGATGTATTGTCTTTTCATTTCTCACAAACACCTGCCTCTGCATTCCTCCTTTCCCTACAATTCTGTCCTCTGGGGCTCAAGCTTTGGCGCTGTCCACATTCTGGCACCGAGCAACAGATTGCTGGGAGAGTGTGGTGCAGGGGTGAGGAGCGGTTGCTGTATCCCATCTCGTGGTGCATTACGTGGTACACTGACCCTGTGATTGTGATGGTGGCAGTGACAAAAAAAAAAAATGCTTCAATCGAGGCCTTGATCATATTTGACAGTATGTTAGAGGTGTGAAAATATGAAGCACTAGTGAAGACACCATTGTGATGTTGACATAGGTAATGTGTGTGTGTGTGTGTGTGTGTGTGTGTGTGTGTGTGTGTGTGTGTGGCGTATGTGCGGGCCAAAGTATAGTGATTGAATTTCAGGAGAAGAACACCCACTGCGGCGCTCTGAGAACCACACCACCACAGCACAGTATTGTTTCTGTGCAGTTCAGTTTAATTGGCACCGAGGGGATCTGAGGAAGGAGGGGGGGATAGAGGAGCAAGAGGAAACACAGAACATTACAATCAAAGCATGTGCATGTGGCTGATGATAAACCTGTTATCTGCCCTGCCTCTGGAGGCCCTGGGTTCCTCTATCTGTATTAAGGCAGCTCCATCCTGTTGACGCTGCCAGTAAACACCTCAGACCTCCCGAGGTTCTGTGCACCCTGTGTGTCTGGGAGCCCGCGACAGCAGTCAACATCACAGAATAGGACTCCTGGGATTGAGCCACGTCGAATTATCATAATGATCACTTTATCCAGCACCAGTTGGGATTGGGAGATGATAAGGGAGTAGAGCAGAGCCAGGAGAGCATACTGCAGGGGGCAGTTGCATATTCAAATGCTGTGCTGTTGTTGCTGACTCCTTGTAAACAAAGCGTCTTGTCAATGGAGGAGCAGGGGGCATGCGTGATAGATAAACTTCCTGTCTGGGAGTGTGCCCCTGAAATGTCCCAGCAACCCTATCTCCTCATGCAATCTAAACAAGTCCAAGCAATATTCAAAATGAAGTAGGTGGCATGGATAACAATATCAATCCACAAAATAAAAAGAGAAAGAAACATTAAATAAAACCCAGACAGATTCCATTTGTCTTATGGAACAATTTCTAGTGACATTTAAAAAAAAAAAAAAAAAAAAATCAAAACATGACAACAACCATTTTAAAAACTCTGTGGCAGGCTTAAAGGTCCGATTTATGTCCAGTTTTATGTCTCTCTGACTGACTTGCGGTATTTATTTTTCTCTGGCAGGGCGCAAAGCCAAACAGAAGTAGAAAACATGTTTGGGTGCACCTTGAGACCCCAATATCCTGCCATGTTTCTCTCCTCCAACAGGCAGACCTTCACATTCATAGGGGATCAGGTGGACAGGGTAAATAGTTAAGTAGGTAAATGGGCCGGAGGGACTGTGTACCTTTATTGTCTTAATGTCTTTCAATTGTCTATCATTTCTGTTTTATCCTTGTTTTAATGTGTAACTATGTCTTTTAATAATTTGCTGTTGTAAAGCAATTTGAGTTGCATGTTTGTATGAAAGGTGCTACACAAATACACAGTAGTATTCTTGTTATGTTATTTACAGACACTTGATGAAATGCGACTGCATGTGCTGTTGCTGCATCAGTCCAATCATCATGAGGTACATAAACCATGTAAGTCACCATGAGTAATAAGAATACTGAGAGGAACAATATGGGATTGATTAAGAAAGCCATTAAACCATCTTGTGAGAATTAGCAGAAAATGAGTAGCGAGTACAATGTGTGCTGTATGTACAGTTAATTAGCAGATAATAGTAATGATTAGCTGTGATCACATTTGATGAATGGCTGCTTGTTTGGTGCAATTATCTAATTGAACGCTAATAGGGAGCAGGCACCACTTTTAAGGGATTTGTCTTGGCTGGGGATGTTCCTCACCAAAATTGTCCAGGCGTTTACATAGGTGCAAACAGTTCGGTTGTAAAGCTCTTCTGTTCAGTTCTCATTCCATACATGTAGCGCAGGAAGTATGCTGTATAGAATAAGCCATTTAGAATTTCTCATTTTCTGTATGCTTCGATTCATGCCATATTATTGTTTTATCTCTATAATTCCACCATCAAGGTTATCCCTGCCAGTGCTACCCCATGATTCAGTCCTACCTTGAGGCCACTTTGCACCAGCTTGTGAATGTCCAGGAAGGGCTCCTTCAGCAGCTGGAGCTCGTGGGTGAGTATTCTGACAATTCCCTCCCTTTCCAGGACAAAGAGCCTCTGGGATCCATCCCCACAGTGCTCAACAGCCACCGGCTGCCTCAGACCACTCAACACCTCCTGGGCACAGTAGCAGTTGTGTTTGTGTTTCCTGGGTAACATGGGAAATACAAGGTCAGAGAGTGATTGTATTGGTGAATAATCCAGTTAAAAGGTAAAAGAGCACGAGAGAATGTGAAGTACGTGTAAAGATTGATTATCCTAAAATGAACTTTGGACTGGGAGGTTTACGGACCGACATTAAAGATGCATTCTATATTTTTACTGTATAGTTAATCACCTTTGCTTGTTAACTTTACTTTGGTCACTTTGCCATTCACCATTGTGGGCGGAGGACCATTTAGTCTGTGGAGGATTGTGTTCTTTATAAACTGCTAACCAGTGGATACAAAGAGGTACTGCTAAAATCCCTCCAAAAAGGAATTTGCCCACTATGCATGATGAACCTCTAAAAACATGACCAAGATACCCTCTGTCCCACCGGCTGCCACTCCCAAACTGGTAACAAGACAGGGAGCTGAACCTTATACTGCACCCCCATCCTATCCCACCCCATCATTCTGCCCTGTCTTGTCCTGTCCCATCCCATCCTAGCCCCATGATGAAATACATTCACCACCACCATGCACAACAAAAGCCATGCAGCCGCGTAGATTCCCAAAAGTAACATCCATCATCTTAAAATTGTGCATGAAAGGTTTTACGTCCTGCTCAGAATGATTTACCTATGTTGATCTGTTAGGTGTTTAAGTGATGAATGAGCCTTGACTGCCGTATTCTTGGAAGTTATATGTCAAAACGTTGATTTGCTGCTGACTTTGTACACATGCTCCCTGATCTCTTTGCCTCAGGGAAAAGGAGAGATGAAAGGCATGAACAAAATGGCATAGCCCTCTGTGATGTACAAAACTTTACAGTGAGGGATGTAACCAGAATGATGCACATGTGAGCAAATCTTAGCAAATACACCCTGAATGAACTTTCAGATTAGATGAGAGATGACGTTGCATATTAGTCTGAAAGTACAGACGATGTAAATGAATGTTATGAAATGATCTCGCAAGAGCCAGACCAGCTAGCGTTGATTCTAAATAATAATATGCACATATTCCATAGTGTAATCCAGTCTCATAAGCAAATAAAACATGGAAAAAGTCAAAGTACAAACCTGCTGATGTCTTCTATTTTCTCATCTCCCAAGTAGTTGGAATCTTGCCCTTGTGGCTGCTTTCGTTGAAAATCTGGAAAGCATAGACTGGCATCTCTCCTCCCATAGTATTGGCAGAACTCGTCGACGTCAGCTTGGAAAAGTTCTGACAGATACAGACAAAGCGAGAAGGCCAGTGAAAATGAGCCATACTTTAAAAAGACTCCAAACTCTGGACTCGTGTTACCAGGATGAAAAATTGAAATTAACACTCTTTCACAGATATTTCAGATATGTGTCTAGAATTAATGATCGAACTCTATTTATGTGTGTGTGTGTGTGTGTGTGTGTGTGTGTGTGTGTGTGTTAGTGCAAGAGAGAAAACCTAAGTGGGAGACAGAGGAAGAGAAAAAGGATATGATGCACTTGTGTGTTGGGGAGGTTTGGAGTTTTGCTTGATGAGCCAAACCAAACCCTGGCCAGACTGGGCTGAAATGAACAAGTGAAGTGACACTGGGCCAACCCAAATGAATCACAGTTCAGACAGGGCTCTGCTGTTGTGTATATGCATGCAGAAAAAAAACATAGTCTTAATGCTAATTTACAGTGACATTATTTTGGTTAATGAAATGTTGCTTACACATATCAACAATAAGTACTTGTCTTCATTTAAAACGCTAAATAGTGTCCACCAGCTGCCAGTGTTTCATGAATTCTATGTAACACATGATGGGTGTTCAACTGAATGCAGCACATTGCTATGACTGAAAGATACATTATTGCTGCCCAGAAAGTAGATCTGGGCAGCAATACATAACCACCGTAGGACTGTTCAGGGGAGTAATGTTCTCTTATATGGTAACACATGCCTCACAATACGGAAATAAACATCCATGATTTAGTATTCCTCCGACAGATGCATCATGTAGAAAATACTGCTCTCGCTTTGGCACCAAAATTCAACAGGCAAGAGACCATGAACCTTTTACACTGACATCCCAGTTTAACTTCAATCCTATCTAAACACATTCAAACCACAAATTCACCAAAGGTATGATTTCATTTGCTCTCTCTCTGTGTTCTCCTAATCACATGCGTATAAAGCACAAAGCAGCATTAACAAGTACAAATTCTATGCAAGCTGTGCATGCAGAGCAGACGTGCAGGGTAGCTCTTCTATCCGTCTGGCCATTGCACCACCATTGCAATTTAAATGTCAAATAATTAAAGCTCTCATCTCATCAGAATGTTCCAGATATTCACCTGACACAGCTCCAACGAGCCATAGACCCCGTCAATGTTCAAGAAAAATTAAGACTGGGAACTCAGTCACAGAGTATCACTTTCAAACTAAGACACAGGACACAGTGAATTACAGCACCGTGTGTCGAAATGTGACAAAATGCCAACACCGATGCTTTTGTAGACAGTTTACACAAGAATGTTTGAAACTATTGAAATCCTTCCCACTGTCCACACGCGATCAACATGTGGACAGTCAAACTATAGTAGTTAGACTGTGGTTGAAGCTTTTCATTAGAACTCTGTTTAAATCATTGGCGTTAGTAATGCAATTCATAGGAAACTGTAGATGAAACAGATAAGACCAAACTACTTGTTGTATTCTCCCAGACAGGTTGGACTGGTTTGCATTACTAAGCAACACATGGGCACATCATGTGAAATGAAACAATCAACTTCTTAAATATGGCATGAAATGCCAAATAAACAAAAATGTTTTCAGGCTGAATGATGTTATTCCTCTTGTTGCCTGATAAAGACATTATGTTCCCAAACACTGGTGGTATTCTTCAAATTTAGCATGCAACTGGCCTCTACTTCCCTTCAGTTCTCATTTCCCATTGTCCTGCAGGATTACAAACATGTTTCAATACCAAAACAGAAAGTGATCTTACTTCTCCTGCCAGTGAACATTATTCCCAGCTAAAAGCAACGTGTGCAGTGGGTCTCGGGGGCCCTTTGCACCCTAAAAACAATCTTGCCGATATTGTTTTCTTTAGTTGAACCCAGAGGACAGAGGAGAGCAAATACACCAGTGCTAAAAATACAAACAGTACTCTCTCAGTCACTTCTTTCATCTTCCTCTCCTCTGCCACACACCAACCACAAGGGCTGACCGCACCAAATACTGGAGGTGATAGGATATCCCCTCAAACATCTAAACACAACATGAAGATCAAACACACATAGAAACACACACAGCTCTGGCCATACCACCCACCCACTTGTGTCTGAAGTTATCTTAACCATGCTGGGGACCTTGGGTGCAGGGAGGGGGCTTGAGTCAAAAGGGAAAGAAGATATGAGAGAATGGGAGTACGGGGAAGATGGGAGGCCTCTCGGCAGAAGTGAGAGTCCAGCCAGTAAATGTCTTTATGGAGAGATGGGGATAAGTACACGACCTAATCATGGGCCAGTAGGAAGTTTCATGGGCTCAGGATGACAGTTATGAATGCTGTGAAGACTACTGTTTCATTTTAATACGTCTGGACAGGTTTTCATGTGTTGTTTTTGTCATGGTTTCTTCATTTCATAATGAGATCTACATCCTAACAGCATAACAGCATACAACGTTTTTATTAATCCATTTCTTTGACTTATCCTACATCACGTCCATCTGCATTGTTCTGTGATCTAAAAGGAATGAATGAAAGAGAAAAGTGTCCATGAAGAAGAGGGCGTGAGACGGGGATAAAGGAAGAGCCAGAGCCAGAGAGCCATAGACAGAACTCCGTCCATATTCAAAGCTCGGCAGCACTAAAGTTATACTTCCATCTGGTTATCTTCCAAGGCAACCTGGGTGGCCCACCCAAAGTACTTGACATCTTGATGCACTTCAGCAGTTTTACATACACACAAGCTTTGTAGGAAAATAAATGTGTCATTCGTCACCACATATGCTGATCTGTGGAGGGCTGAGGAGGGGAGAGAAGGAGCACAACAGCGTAAACTGGGTGGGGGTTGGGGTGTGGGGGGTTCTTCTCTGTACTCCAGCTTTCTTGGTTTGACTCTCTGAGCCCATATATGTGTCAGCTCCCAGGCAGAAGGCTCTGTGATCTACGTTCTTGCTGGCTTCAACTGTAGCTGGAGTGCTGCACATGCTATGCCAGCAGGCCATTAGATCCAGACAAAGATGGTCTAAGTTGGAATGTAAGCGTTTGATATTTGACTTGGAGCTGCAGCATGTCATGTGGGTGGGTTGCAGACAAGTGTGCTTGAAACTGTTCTCTGTTTGCAAATCTCAGCAGATCTAATCAGTTTGTGGCAACAGAGATAGGAAGAAGGCTTGGCTGGAGGAGAAACGACAGTCAAGAAGTGTTTGATCATGTTTGGTATGCACTCAGAAGGCACAGGTACCTGAGATCTTGCATCCCTTCAAAGGAAATTCTTCTGAGGACCAAATGCAATCAGTAGGCAGATGGCTTCCTATCACTTAACGGTATCGTAACCACAAGGAAAACTGGTGCATCAATTAACTGAGTGGATTCTGCCATGCCAAAATTGTAGTTCTTCATTACATGCAAAAAAACACATCAATCTGTACATCTGCTCAACCCATTCACAAATTACCACCATGTGACATCACTCAGTGAATTCAGGTCTAGTAAGAAGGATCCAGACCAGAACCTCGTCAGAAATATTCACTTTGCCCCAGTTCTTTGGTACACAATGATTTGACGCACATCTTGAAAAGCTAATACTTTCCATCCACATATCCCGTTCATGGGGGTTGAGGGATAGGAAGTTGTAGTAAATAGTGGGCCCTCAAACACCCTCCTCCATCTGATTTCACACAGATCACTTAGAGACTTGAAACTGTGTTTTAATGTTTAAATCATGTTTCAAGGTGAAAGTATGGCCGAGCAAGAGGATCTGTTCTGAACCTCTGGAGTCCCACTCATTTCCTACGACGGGAAAATATGTAGATTTAGTGACTTTCTCGGAAACCATTATTGCATTAATGTGACGGAGACGATTCCCTATAATTTCGCACACAAAAATGTACGTCACAGAGTGTTCTGACAAACTTTTGCACTTTTGGATTACAATATGTGGCTCTGCTATAGCAGGCCCACAATAATAAAATATATGGTCTAAAAAAGAAAAAGGTTTAAGTCCAGTGCTGTTAATACAGCTGGACATTGAAAAATCTGAATATCGGATATAATCTGTTAGCGGCTACTGTCCCTACACAGGCGGTGTGTGGTGAGAAAGCAAGCAAGGCGACAAGCTAGCAAACATATTGACCATGCCCAGCAACAAATGGAGGTGAGGTCAGATGAGGTAAGAGCTGTACAAATAAATATTTGCACAGACTAAACTACTGACGCACCACTTGTAACAGACTTCCAGGCCATAAATCTGCCAGATATAAAGGTTCCTACATGTGCAGTCCCAATGACGAATGAAGAGACTGGGAACTTTCATGCATCACAGTCCAGTGTCAGGTTCATTCTAAGTACACAAAAGACTGTAGGGAGCGACTGAAATGAATGCCTGTTACCATTCTTGTTCACTTGTGTATCACCACGTAACCAACCAAAGTATTCATCCATTAACCATTGTCATGTGTGTGATTACCTGGTATGTGCCCTCTGCAGGTGTAGTAGAACTCACGACAGAAGTCCTGGCAGAGCTGTGGCAGGTCTGGCTCCCTGTGAGGCATCTTCTCCATGTCCAAGGAGTGGAACAACACCTGGGCATTGGGGGAGCAGCGTGCACACTTGATCTCCTCCAGGAGACGTCCACATTCTGTGTTATTGGTAGAGAAAATCTGGAGACCACACGCAAAATGGGTGAATGCCCGATTGGTTACTTTTTACCTCTTATATCACATTAACTGGACATTTTGTGATATTAATATCATAAACAAGGTACATGGAAAGTTTAGCTTTGAAGGTCCATTTCAAAATTTTTGTTATCATAAATTCTTAACATCTTGAGACAATGTTTGAGATTGTCAGGACGTATAAACATACAACATTAGTTTATGTTTTCCAAAGTGACCTCACTGAGTCTAGCTGACCTTTGCAAGGCAATGCAAAGCCTTCAACCTTTTTTTTCAGTTGTTCCTACAATAAAAACAGATTTAGCAGACCCCTGCACATCCCTCTCCGCACTCTCCCTTTTAAATCCCCTAAATCAGCCAGTCCCAGCGCACATGTCGCACAAAAAGTGAGTGATCTGTTCTCAGCTGAAATGATTTTAAGATACAATGACACCTATGTGATTACGTTTCCTTTCTCTCATCATGCAACAACATGCAAATTTTGCAACAAGTTGCGAAGCAGTAAACCTCACGCAGTTTGTAGACAATCCACAACCTCTGACTGATTTATTTCAGATTGATGAGGTTAGAATTGCTATTGTGTTCAGTTGTTTGTTCACAGATTCCCATTGCACCATCTGTGTCGTACAAAGAAGAACAACAAGAAAACAGTGTGAAAATGCTGTATCTCTCCTACAGTCAGCATTCACACTCACAATTGTCCTTGGCGCTTTCTCTGCTCTGCTCATTTTCCTTGTAAAATATTCCTTGAGCGTTTACAACTTCATGTAACAATAACAATTGAAATATTAGATCTATCAAGACCAATTACTATCATATTTGGTTAATATCCTTGAAAACACTCCTTTGAATCAAATGAGTGAAAACTGAGTCAAAACTTATATTCACAAACCAGAAAAGTCAAATTACAATTCCCACGTCTGACAGAACTCAAGCATAAAATGAGTGAAGCCAAATAAGGGCCCCAGAGCCTGACTTGGGATCATTACATGTAAGTATACAAAGAGTTAATCCAAAAGAAATTAGCGGGATTATTTACATAACAAATTAGCTGTAATAAAACACAATGTAATCTATTTTAGGTCAAGAGTGGTGCTGCTTGAGCAGCCAGACAGACAGGCAGGCAGGCTGGCAGTCCTTCGCTCCGTGTGAGGTCCATGTGTAAACACCAATTTAGAGATAGACAGGCACATCATTCCTACTCTGGTATCAACAAATTAGCAGTCTGTCGAAGTCAATTAGACCAGAGGACCCAAGGCTAACATAACGACGGCTTACACGTCCCTCTGATTGCAACTTATGGAAAAGATGTTTTGTTTAGAGGTTATACGGAGCTGTGTTTGCCCAACAGGTGGTAGAACCTTTCACAAATCCTTGAAGGACAAGCTCAAAAAGTATCTTAGCACATACAGGAAATGTAACATCACTTGACACACTATAAAGGATGACTTGAAATTCTTGCTTGTACTTAATCTCTGACACGACTCTGCTTTTGCTCCATTCTTTATCAATGTTTACAATAAAGGGGGCTCCACGCTATGACCTACATGTATGGTGTGTTCCTGCTGTATACGCTCAGGCCATGTGGTGTTGTGGGCATGCCTGCCCTCCTGCTCTAAATTGCTCATTGATTCTGGGTGCCATGAGCTGGCACGCGGTCCACAGAGAGTAGCATTTGTGTGCTCTCAGCCATGCACTGTGTCCATATGTTGCTGGGATGGGCTCCAATGTTGCTATCATCCAAACCAGAACAAGCAGACCTTTGTTTGTTGTCTTTCTCTGAATCGCAGTGAGTATGTTTCCCCAAAAGCAGCAAGGAAATTGCAATGAAGCTGTGGCACTGAGGACACGTTATAGCAGCTCAGAAACTGAGTCATCGTCAGACGAGGCCGTAATAGCATCGGGGGGGGGGGGGGGGGGGAAAAAATTTT
>CAAKHB010007623.1:57633-73523 GCA_901007665.1 Aeoliscus strigatus | reverse complement strand
TGCATTTTTTTTCAACATACAAACCACCCAGGACTTCCGTATCTGACCCTGGCGCATGGTGGACGTGGTCGTGGCTTGTGTCCACTGCTGCCGTCTAACACGTAACTCAGCATACAAAATGTAACATGTAGCCCTGAAAGTACATGAGTCTGATGGACAAAGCTTTTCTAGTAACCTACACAAAAACAAAATACTCATAAAGTCAAAATGTCTCTTTTTGATAACAAATCAGTTACCATGGATAGATAGATAGACATAGATAGATAGATAGATAGATAGATAGACATAGATAGATAGATAGATAGATAGATAGATAGATAGATAGATATAGATAGACAGACAGACAGACAGACAGATATTTCTTCTGTATTTCATCTGAATGGCATGTGTTAGGTCATGGAAAGTCTCATGCAATGACAACCACTTGCTATGACCTGATGCCCGATCGTTGTACATTCTGTCAGGCATCTTAACTTGCCTAAAGTTTCCTGATACCATCAAACCAAACCTTGGGCAAATTCTCTTTCATTCCCTCTTCAGAAAAGTCGTGCGATAACAACGGGAATGAAAAGATGGCAATTAGAGACAGAAACTGGCCCTTCACCCACCCACCTTTGTGGACACAGAAATCAGCTACATTAGCGGCACCTGTTCTTACTTGGGGGTCCGGCACTCACCAGAGCCCCAGCTCAACTTATCTACAGGAATCTGGAACGGGTGGAATCCAGGAGGGGGTGGGGGGTGGGTTGATTGTGGGCAATTATGAAAATGACTGTGTGTGCTATAAAGCTGTGGCAGACCCTGCCAGATATGACCCCCCCCCACACACACACCCTCTACATTCTTTACATTATCCATATAGAGACATTTAGCCAACATGCACTATTCTGGATGTAGAGGAGGGAAGGAACAGGACCACGCAAACAGAGAAAATGAATACAGCCGGATTCTTGAACAGTGTGAAAACATGTGGGATGCAGCTGTGGAGTGAGAATACATCTGCTGAGAGAGATAGACCATTAGAGAGAAGCACAGTCCAGCAGACCGCAGCTCAAAGCTGACACGGCCCCAGTGAGGCACATGTCAACACACAGACAGAAATAAGCAAGCAGCCATTTAATAGTCATCTCACTGCAAAACCTGCTCTCCACATTGTTTAGAGCTGTTTTTCATGCATTGTATTTCATGTGTGCAGGGGATTTCTGAAGCTGCTTTTGTGTCCTGTTTGGTTTGACAGGATCACCTTTGCAACCAAATCTTGACATGTAAATTCAGGTAAGCCAAACTGAACTTGCTCATTTCTGCAGGGTCAGTGGGGGAAATTGTCATGCACCCTCTGAGAGGATATCCCACAGGATGATGGTTGGGTCCGTGTCTGACCACATAAGGATCAACAACATGACTCTGGTGCTGTACACGCTCTCCTCCTAGACTCACGTGTTGAAAGTTTACCCTCTCCATTCTGTGTTTGCATTGTTTCCCTCAGAACTAAGCATCATACGCACACATAACAGGAATGATGACAGAGATCATTTGGGTTTTTCCATTCCTTGCAGGCGAAACCACCACCTCACGCCTCACAGTTAATTAATCAACTTAAAGTCGTCTCTCTGTTGTTAGAGGAGGGCAGCACTTTGCTGTGGGTCCAGCAGGATTCCTCTGTCAAGCTGCAATAAAGTGTGAATCTTGTTTGACTCAGCAATAAACTATGAACAGAACAGAATGTCTTTTCCAAATGCTGCTGAGACATAAATTCTGTCTCAAATAATTGGTATATTTAATGTCTCTGTCATCAGGATGGACATTTATATGTCTGCAAACCCCAGATACATACAATGTTATTTAGTCAAAGAAAAATGCCTTTGAAGATTCCTGTTTAAGTCCTTTATTTTTTTTAAACCCTAAACGAGTGTTTCTTGTGCCCATACCTAACCAGATCCTAACATAGCGGTGACACATCATTAAACACAATCATTATTGTGGATTTTTTTTTTTAGTATGCTACTGTTGTTGTTGTTGACATATTTTTCAAGTATGATTGCTCTGGCTTTTCTGTGGTCCACCACTTTGTTTCAGATTGAAATGCCTCAACAGTGAGTTCATAGATTGCCAGATAGATTGCCATGGAGGTTGAAACAGTTTGACATTCATTGGCCGGATGTTCCATCTTTTGCTGCCTATACATCAGAGGACTTTGAAAAGATTTGGAAAACTATCATCTCACACCTTCTCACATCTAAAGACACGTTTTTAGTGTCAGACTGAGATTTTTCAAAGACTGTGAATCTTACAGGGTCACTTTGTTCAAGACTACAACTAGTTTTACGTTTTGTTAGAGCTCATTTATTGATTGTTGGCTTCAGTTTGGTTTGGAAAAATGTGGTTGGTGCAAAGACGCAGACACCTGCCTTACCCCCCGCTCCACTGACAGAGAAGACAGAAGAACAGAAGACAGGGTGCATGGGCATAAAACTTGTGCAATGTAAACACACAAAGATGATAGTGCAGAATACGAATTGAACTAGGAGATATTTCTGTTGACTGACAAGAAGACACATCATGCTCAGTAGCTTCAGCAGTGACACCACAATCAGCCATTGTTGCTATTGATGGGGTTAACATGCTGGTGGAGGGAAAGGTGGGTCTATGTCGTCATCAGTTCAGGAAGGATGTGTATGGGTTGTGCACACTGAGGTGCCCTCAGATTTGTTCACTCTGGGACCCGGATTCATAAATAAACATATCCAGGCTCCAAACTGTTGGTTCCATGTGGACAAAACATCCATACAATGAAAAAAAAACAAAACGTACACCTAAAGTCATCTCCATGACAGGGCCTTAGTTAATGACATCAATTTCAGCGCTTAAAAGTTTGAAAATTCAAAGCTGCACTAAATGGTGCATGTAGATCCAACAACAGTGACCTGTGCCTTTACAAGATGAGCCCACATTATAGTCCGATGATGGAGTTTCTTCCAAGACAGCCAGGACGTAATTGCAGCTCTGCCTGAATTTATGTGGTGATGAACCAGAGCTCTCGCGCTGCTGGGATTTGTAAAGATGTAAATCATATGACACTAACATACGCATCCAGTATGTATTCATCCAATAGGGGTTCTGAGTCACAGACATAGATCAGCAGGGCGTTGTAAAGCAGATCCCACGTATGCCTCAGGTCTTTACCCTCATACCCTCATGTCCCAGATGGGACTGGAAAGTCTCAAATCAAGTCCAAAGTCTCAAGCAAGTCTGAAACTCGGAAATTGACTTTCAGTCCTAAATAAGCCAAAATATGTTTAAAGTCAAAAGAGGGACATTTAAATATATAGTATATTACTACTAGGTGTACTTTTTGTGAGTTGTAGTAAATATATTTATGCCTTAATGTTTGTGACCTTTTTGGTCGTAAAGAGAGCACTAGATCTTTGAACTGAGGTGCTTAAATCAAGGTGAAGTCCCAATCCACTGGTGTTAAAAGTCTGAGTCAAGTTGTACCGGTAGGTCTTTTATGAGCTTGTTGAATAGTCTGAGGTCATCAGATTTGTGACTAGAGTCTGAACCGAGCCCACGTCATATGACTCCGGTCCACACCTCTGTTTAAAGCATCCTCAAGCAGTCTGCACTGCTAAAATCACATTGCAATGAACCATTTTTCCCCAACTCCACGAACATGACATCATTAATGTCAGCCCACTGCTAACAGCCATTCAACCACAAGTGTAATTTTCTTTCATGGCATCCATCCCTCACCTTGCAGCACACAGCAGCATTGTGTTACTCTAACACCTTCTTTAATGGCCCAGCTTTGGCAATCATACGCCCCAAGGCATCCAGAGCTCGGAAAGTGTTCACAAAGTCATTAATAGTCCTGACAACAACTTAATGAGCCTCTGCCATCTGTTTATGAAAGCTTTGGGCAAAAGTGAGAGAGAAACAAGAAAATCAAATCCAGTAGCGATTTCCAGCTGTGTTGGTGCACATGATTTCCAGTTGAACAGATCCGAACACACGAGGACATTTTAAGTGTAGTGACTTACGCAGCGTCATCCATGGTGAGTCAGTGGTGGAGGCTGGGCCGTCTGCCTGAAATCAACAGCCTCTAAATCACTGGCTTCAAGCATCAGACCACACTACCTCACCTTTAGCTTTCATGCCCGTCTCTCCTAGATACCACCCTGGAGTGTCCTTAGGCCTTGTTTAGCGAAAGTATACACATGGCATGAGTAAGTAAAGCCACCCAGAGCTGCCTGGCTTGGTGGCACAAGACACATGCAAGCTGAAGAGACTGTTGTGTAACTGTTTATCCAGCACTCAAAGACTGATGCATAAAAACACACACACATGATTATTTAGCTAAAGGGAGATAAATGCAGCAACACTCACTTGCACTCCTGTTAACAGGAGACACAGAAAACTGATTTGTCACTTGATTCAAGGAGCCCCCGGTCCAGAGGTTATGGAACTGTCTCCAGCTCTGGGAACACAGAGGAGGTCAGTTTACCTTTATCTCAGATGTCACGCCCTTCATACACACTTCTTCCAAAAGCAGGCACAGATTCAAGTCACCGTAGCTATTTACCTGTTCCTATCCACTCCTGTACAGTTGGGCACTATTTCCACCCCACCACCCTCTTTTCTCAGTCTTTGTGGTCCTCTCCGAACCCTATAATAGAATAAAGATCAGTCCCTCAAGGGCACTTAAGCAGCTAATGTTCAGATTGATGACTGTGGTCACTTGTTTGTTGTTCCATCACATGAAGCAGACGCCAAAGGACACCCAGTTAGGTACATATGTGGGCACATTGAGGATTCATTACAGTCCCGAATCACTGAGTTGCGAATGGATTTGGTGGAATGGGATGGAGAGCAGCAGGGCTGGTGGTGGAAAGTGTAGTCTGGTGTGGGCAGCAATGATGGTGGTCCCTGACTGTGGATGCTCTCCCCTCTTTCCCTCTTTACTCCCTCAATCCCAGTATCCCGTCGTCCTCATCCCATCTGTTCCTGCTTGGCCTCCCCATCTCCGCCCAAGCTATTGAAAGCTCCTCTCATCTCGTCGCATATTAATGAGCTTTCTTAAAGTGTGTGTGTGTGAGTGTGTGAACATGCACCTGCAAAGTTATGATTTTTAAAGCTAATAACAAATGACATCACGTTCATGTCAACAGTTCAATTTCACCTCTTTTCACTTACATTGTTTTAACTGAGTTGACTCTGCATGGATCATTTCCAGTTGAACTAGAGGTGTACGTACACTGTCTTTAAACCGCACTCTGGTAAGAATAATTGGAGATTAAATAAACAATTTCTATGTTTTTTTCTGCTTCATATTCTGTCATAAGATACAAGGAAATGCAAACTTCAAGACTTATTAGCATGGGCTAGCAGGTGGACGTACTTTTATAGTATGTGATATAAGCCTGTTTGTTAGTGAAAGGTCGCCAGAAGTAATTGGACGAGAACCAGTGGTCTGTGTGGGTACTCTTCATGGATGATGAACAAACAAAATTGCCAAAATTTGTTGTAGCACATTTTTGAGGAAGCATAGCTTCCCTTGCAGTCACCTCGGACTAGATCGTGAGTTCCTTTGAGTAATAGTAACACGATGGAGCGCAATTAACTGGTTAGAAACCAAAAAAGAAAGTAACCAAATAGTTAAGCAAAAACTTTATTTTTTGTCATCAATTCTCAGTGACTCTTTCCAGCCCTTATTTTAGAATTCAATGAAAAATGCAACTTGACACTAGATCAGTCAGTTCTACACTTATTCAAATTAGGCAAACGGAAAGTGTTTTACTTTCATTACGTTGGTAAGTAGCTCTCAAGGTGGTCCTCGGCATAAGTTCGGAGTGATGATTGGTGTGATAGTACAACGCTGTGCAACCGCCCTCAAAAGTGGACATTAAATGGCTTTCCCAGGGTTTGTGGTCAATGGTGAAATCCCCGGCTACACAGCCTCTCTGCACCGAGATCGTTTTACAGCAGGAAGGGGAAGGAAAGGTCCCGTAAAGGCAGTTAGGTGCGGTGCAGAATCAGTTTGAGACCCCCCCACCCCGATGCAAAGCTGAGTATTTGGAACCTACTGTTTTATTGTCCAAGGGAAAGTCTCCTTTCAGAGTAATATTTCCATGTCTGGCTCTTGTTCTTTTATATCAAAAAGCCGGAGTAAAAACTTCCCTTTTGTCTGGGATCTCATTACTGAATGTGAGTCATTTTCATAATGTGCCAGCCTCCTCTGTCAGGATGTTTTTGTTCTAATCCCTTTCAGTTAGTCCAAGAGTCGTCTGCGAGAAAACACTGCCCAGTTATTACAGTATACGTTTTCATATCGCCTCCCTAAATGTAATTCGAACTGTGGTCCCCTTTGTGCCTTTGATGCATACTAGCCATGGAAGGTATTTAGTGGTAGCTTTGATGCAACAGCCTGGAAATTGCTATGTGCCAGATTTGCTACTGCTTTGTTTTGACTCACTTGTTCTAAACTCAGTGGGACATCAGAATGTTTCATTATTTATGTACATTTCCACCACTCGTTTAAGTAACACCTGAACAGTTCAAACTGTTCATCAAAACACAAGTGTATCTTAGTCAGAGGTGATGTGAGCCTCCTTCTGGCCTTAAGGTTCTCATTAGCAGCAGAGTGATTGTGTCAGAAGGTGGTCTCCATGTTGGCTGTGCTGACTGCAGCTGTGAGTCGGGTTACAGTGAGATGACCAACAATGGCTTTATTAGGCAGCCATAACGTTCAGCTACAGTCACATGCAAGTCATCAGATCACATTTCTGTATTAAAAGTGTGCCTTCAAAATTGGTTTGTGTCGGGGGGGGGGTTCGCCCTGAGGACACACTTCGGTAGAAATTTTGAATCTAAACTTCTACAGCGACCTCAAACCACAGATATGTGTAATGTCACTGTTTCGACCGGGCAGCCTTTTGGACCAAACTGTCAACATGTGAAATTTGGCAATAACAGATAAAAATGAGACAAGAGAATCTTTTTCTTAAAAATACAGTGTTTCATGACGAATCAGTTATGGTTACTTTGTGGGAATTTAGTTGGGGGGCTGATGAGTGCAGTTGTGACACAGTGTATCAGTGTAAACATACAAACACATGTCTTAGTAGCATCAATTTACAGTTTTCCTCTAGCAACATCATTTTATATCTTGCACAATCCATACAATGTAATTATGTGTGCAACTAACTCAAGCCAACAGGATTTTCATAGCATAATTTGATTGATCAATGATGACAAATTTTCCAACAAACTAAGATGAGAGACTTGCACCATATTGTCATGGGGGGGGGAAAAACATAAATGGGGCGAACCATTAAATCTCACTGCTCATATTTTTCATGAATACCATGTAACAAGTGGTGAAGACCAGCGTAACGCCGCCCAGAAACCCAGACGACTTCTTCACGACATGTGTGTGGTTTCCAGCTCTGCTTCCAATCAAAACAAAATCTTCTGGGATTTTGGCAAACTACACACATTAGGTTTTAGACTGATGTGCACTGGGCCCACAGCCAATTGTAGAGATAATGAGGTGGCACCTGGGCCAACAGGATTCAAGGGATAGAACCATAGGCCGGTCCCTGGTCACATGCTCGCTATCCTTAGCAAAGTCCACGTTGTGAGATATTGTAATGTCTATGTTGTTGGACGTATGTCTGTGTCCCAGTGACGTCTGCCATTGTGTATGTGAATAGGTTGAATTCTTTCAGTATAAATGTTGATTATTTTATTACCATGTCAAACTCTCAGTCGAAATGAGCATGTTTTGTTGACAGTTTTTTAGAAAACGGGTTAGTCATAGTTTACAAATTAGAAATTGTCGATGCAGCTATGTTCATGAACTTAGTACATAAACAGCTCATCTTCAACAAGACCAATGGGAAATTCCATCTTTCCATTCAACTTTTAACAGAATAAAAACTACACTCCCTTGGCAGCAGAAACATCATCAGCATGTGGCTTGACACACTAGTTATTTCATTTACCAGGCAAATGCTACCCTTTTGCTGGAGTTTTGTGTTTTGCAGAACTTCTGACACTGACATGGATGAGACGGCTTTGATAGAAATGGCGAGTAGCCAGAACTTCTATCAGTAGTTTTAGTGCTTTTGTAGGATTTATATCATTGAGTAATAGTATAATATTGAGTGTGTATATGTTTTTTTGATCACTTACTAAAATGTTGATGATTTTTTACTACTTTATTTAAATCAAATAATTACAGAAGGGCGACATGGTGGTGTGTGATTGTTATCACTGTTGCCTCAGGTTCGAGTCCTGGGCTCGTTGTCCCTGTGTCTGCACGGGTTCTCTCTGGGTTCTCCGACTTCCTCCCACCTCCAAAAGCATGCTGATCTTAATTGGTCACTCTAAATTGCCCGTAGGTGTAAATGTGAGTGTGAATGGTTGTCTGTCCTTTATGTAGCCCTGAGATGAGCTGGTGACCTGTCCAGGTTGTACCCTGCCGTCCGCCCATTGACAGCGCGACCGCGACCCCTAGTTATAGAAGTGAAAGAAGATGAATGAATGATAATTATTATGGATCTCGGAAAGATCACAATACCCAAATATTTTCTGTCAAAATACTCACAACAAACAAACTCAGATGCACTGATGCTCACTTTCCTCCTTAGCCATGTATAAAAAGATTATTTGGCCGAAAACTGAAAATGTTAAATCTGATTTTGGAAAACGTTCAAATAGTTTTGGAAAATATACCTTTACTTATGTGTATGAATTGTTTTCCATGGGTTGACGTGTCCATAGACCTCTAAGGGTTCATGCTGAAACCATCCACCACTTGGTTGCCAAAGTGCAAGTAAATGCACTGAGTGTGATTGACCAGTGACATCCCGGGCTGACGACCTTTCTCAGCAGGGTTCATCTGAGACGAATGGGGTCGCTGCCCCGTCTGCCACTGTATGCTCCCCTCCCATTCCTCAAACACTTTGTCACATTGACACTTGGACAGACAGAAAGTCTCACATAAACCCGCAGATGTCCGCTAGTCAGTCCACAATAACACAAAACATGCAAACAGTTGCGGGCCTATTACAGCTAAACACTCACAAGTATAAACACTGCTTCATTATCTTTGGGCTTCCCTCGCAGCCCTGTAGAGCAGACAACAACTTAAGGAGAGTCACTGACCATAAACACAGGCTACATGTTTGTTCTTGCTTGTGGGAAAGACCACTTTGTAAACAATTTAGAAAACAAAGGATAAATCAGGACAGCAAACACCGGTTTATCTTCAGCTAATTGCAAAGGAACAGAACAGGACCTTTTGGGGCGAAGTGGTACATTCCAGATGCTGATAGTGCTATTGGACCACCAAGGATTTTGAGTACGTTTAGATACTTGAGACGAACAAAGACTGATAACATATTTTACTCTACTGTTCATTCATCCCCTCCATGTCAGCAACGCACAATTAAATCGTCTGCATGACCCTGACCTGGAAGGACAACAGGACACATTAGCAGTTTGGTTTTCACAGGAACTACATCTTCTAGAAATTACTGAATGGAGTTATGAAAACACACATCAAATCTTGGATGTTTATGTATATTCATCATCTTTCGTCATTTGTCATCTTCTGCTTGCTTCTGTTTAGGGTCGCAGTTTATACTGGAGGTGATACGAACGGCTGGGTACAAAAATGTACGAGTCACCACGTCGTCACAGGGCTAACATGTAAAGACAGACAACCATTCACACTCACATCCACGACTACGGGCAATTTAGAGTAACCAATTAATCTCAAATGCTTTTGAAGGTGAAGGAAGCCATAGTACCCAGAGAGAACTTACGCAGACACAGGGAAAGCATGCAAACTCCACACAGAGAGACTCCCTAGGAATCGACCTTCTTACTGTGAGGCGACACTGCTAACCACCGTGTCGCCTGTTTATACAGTATATTTAATTTTGCCAACATGTGTAGGTCTGGGTTTATTGTTTAAAGCTATATAGTCACACATAAGTACTTGAAATGCTATTGTATGCAACAGATACAATTTGTTTCCACATTTTTGCAAATTCCTGGGCATGAGATTGAATTTGTTGTTATGATTTGGTTCTTTTGTGGCCAATATTGTTTGTAAAGTTGGGGCACGTGAACACCCTGGAAGGCCAATATTCACATGGCCATAACAACATGCTGATAGAGAAGGAAGACCAGGGACTAACATGGGAATAGTTCTTGCACACACAGATTGATTTGGGGGTTTTCTTGGGTCTCTGGTGGGATTCACTCAGCTTTTCAACCTGCTTTTTTGGCCATGAGACCGGACACATTGAAGTCCAGTTTGAAACTGAACTGGGTGTCAGCATTGTGAGACATGGTGCACTTGAGGGATTCCCAGCAGTGTAATTTCTCAACATTGCGCCATTCATCCTTGCACTGCTCCAGTAGCAAAGTGTGTCCATGCTTTGAGCCCAGCAACATGTCCTCAATTTCTAATATTAAAACACCAAATGAAATGCTTTTCATGAGAAAGCAGGGTATTATGGAATAAGGCTCGCATGGTCAAAATTTGTTGGCAGGCAACACCGGTGAACTGAGAGTCCAATATATCCAATGTCAAGGACATTAGTAGTACACTTTTTTTTGCTGACATGAACATGACTAATTCAGCCCCTTGATTGCAATAAGTATACCTTTGAATTCCTAAATACCACATTTCGTTCATTAGGAATTCTATGTAGTGCCAATACTGAAGGTAATTGTGAACAGCAAAGTTGTTAGTTGAACTGCGGTGTGTGTGTGAACAGGTGTTTGACGTTGACGCTCATAGATACAGCCTGCTAATACGTTGTAAAAGGCTGAGCTTTTACTCAGGCTTTGGCAGGGGAATATAAAGATGGGGATTGAGCGGTTTGCCAGCGCCAGGCCACAAATGGAATCAGTACTCTTTCACACAATGTCTTTGATTAGCAAGGTTGTTATAATTTTACAGGCCGAGACGTAGAGGCCATATGGCATGTTTTCTATTAAGATTCAAAATGAACTGAGCCTTTATGTTGTGTCAGCCCACCAAAAAAGCTCAGTGAATTCTGATATCCAGGGAAGGGTTGACTGAACTTCACTGAAATGCTGGTGAAATAACCCAGCACTCCAATTAAAGGAGAAATGAAAGAAGAAAATGGGGGGAGATTAACCATAAATCATTTTATGGTTAATCACCGCAGCGCAACATTGTGATGCACTTCAACACTTGGATTTCAGGGGTCATGTTTCTTACACAACCTGTGGCTTGCACACTTTTCCACACACAAGGAACCTGCCAAGTATTACTGTGGACCAGAAATATGTGTGGTCAACTGGACATTGCTGTTGCGGTTGGATCGCATCAGTGATGTTCAACAATCTTGAACTCGGCCAGCTTTTCAAGTATCTGCAATGCTATCCACTGAATACAATTTGAATCTTAGCAATTCTGTATTCTTTCGGGGTGTGAGCATTAACTAGACAGTGCATGCCTAGAGTTGGAGTCAGCATCTGAATTTTCTGTGAAATCCAATCTGATTCTGTCAACACAAGCTACTCTCTACCCGTTTCCCTCTCTGCCAAGGATGAACAATCTGGACCATGATAGCAGTACAAATTGGACCTGTTAATGAAATATTTTGGCTTAGACGTTACATTCTTTCACTTGTAATTGCATATCTCCCACATTGCCTCTCTGGGCACAGTGGTTGGTGCTCCTGGAGGAGGTCATAATTATGGTTTGTGTTGATTTCACTATTGTTTGTTTTGGAGTGCCACGTGTAGGGCATACCTGAAGGATAGTGGTGATGATAGTCGCTGTGTGCTAAGCTAGAGGCGGCCACCACTCTGATCATCATTTTTGCAAACATTAAATGTCTTTCCAACAACGTTGGGCAAAGAACTGGAAGATTCCGGCAGGGATATTTTTTCCCCCGTTGCGACACCAGGGATGAGAGGAGTTGGCTGGGATGAGCGATTCCTGAGCCCATGTAATGATGGGATTGTGTGCAGGGGAGGTGAACATTGCAGATAAGAGCAACAGACAGATGACACCAGTAAGAAGGAGTTTCCACATAACTTCTGCAGACAGCCTTTGCATGCACACACATGCACTCACACACACACACACACATATTCACACACATTAGAGCACCACCATCTATCTACATTGTGCAATATGCTCGAATGTCATACTTTACGTTTATGTTACTGTTTAATGTGAGATGATGCTGGTGAAAAAAATTATTATTATCATTATTAATTATTAGTATTCTGTCCTTTCAAAGTTCATAGAAGCAGTATCATTTTGTTGCTGAATATGAAATGAGCAGTGGATAAGACTGCCTGATGTGGCCCGTCACTCTGTGAATGGGGATGTGGCTCAAAGCTATGACATTGTATAATTCTGGGCCAAAATGATCTGATCTGATGCTTCAACTATGTGTTGCATTATTCCACATTCTTGCCTCATATCACACACAAAGCAATTATAACATCTGTCACATGTATTGTCTTTACAAAGACGGGCATGTTTATTTTGTCCTTAACTCCTCGTAGACATACTTTATGGCAATGTTACCTCGCATAAAGCTGTTATATTTCTCTGGTGCTAGCTACGTATAGTGCATTTTATTCATGTGTCAATGTCAAATATCTGGACTTATGACTCATTTAATTTCGCAGTCATTTGTGTGAGACAATGAAGCTAAAGATGCGCTTGCTTTAAACTTTGTTGTACTGACCCCAAACATGTTTGAAACATGTTGAATTCACTCATTCAAACTCATATTCTTACATTTATTCCAGGTGCCAACTAGCTCATCCAGTGTCTTGCTTGACACTTTGACACAGTTCAGTCATTTTCCTTTGACTCAACTCTTCCTGCTGAGGCATGCCACCCCAAGAAAGTAGCAACATGCAAGTCTGCAACGATCCTCTCGGGTCTGCAAAACATTCTTTTTGCGTGCAGCCTACCTGTGTAGTTGTGCATGTGGATCCCGTCCCTCACCAAGCCTCCTGTTGGGGTCTGTCTAATAACAAATCATCATCCCATCCTTTCTCCAGGATATTGTTTTTAATAAGACCTAAATAGAGAATGGGCCCTTTGACATGAAGCTTTGACACAGCAGCCATGTGATTGTGTCACGTGATGAATACTGACCCCATGAAGACCTCCCAAAGACTCATATTATGAAAGAGACATCTGTGAATCAGGTACCTCAGCTTCACAGCACAAACACCTCTGATCTAAAAGTTGTAAAATGCAGCTAATAGGGTAATCCCCTGCTTTAACTGCAGCCTTTGGTGCAGACGTACAAAAACATAAGGAAAATCCGAGCATTTACTACAAAGCTCCAAGATCAACAAGGAATTGTTGGACATCCTTAAATCACTTTGCCGGCAGCCTCATTAGCAGCCAACAGAGGAGAGGAAGAGATATTTTTTGTGGATCCAAGTGTTGCCAAACAGGGCGGATGAGTCATTTTTGCCTCTTGTAGATGCACATCAATACAGACTTTTCCTTTTATTATATATGAGTATCTGTCATTTGTATGATTATAGATCTCGTTGTTTCTTTGATATTGTCCAATTTAGCTGCAAACCACAATGACATTTTCTATATTTACCGTTTGTATTTATTCTCTCTACATTTTAAGATTCACATGATTTTGTAGCACCTGTTGCTCACGGGAAGCTGCCTCTACGGAATATTTATGGCACTGAAATGTTTATTTTCTTGCACTGGGGTGTCACAACGATATGTCAGTACAACTTGACATCCCATCTGAACAAAACATTGCGCAGTGATTTAAAGCCAAGTACTATATTGACACAGGGATACATAAAGGAGGCAGTGCAGTATACAGATGATGCCAATGATAATTGTTTAGCAGGTTGTTTGGACTGGCTGTGTGTCCTCGTGTGGAGTCCTGGCTAAATATTTATTGGGCGGAGGGGGTTAGAAGGCATACATGGTCAAGCTTGTGCGTCTGGTCCAGGAGCAAGGAGGTAGAGGAGGGTGAGATGGTGAAGTCATCGCCACCGACAAATGTCAGCCAGTGATGTTCATTCCTGACCCCTTTACCATTTAGGGGGCCCTGGACTGATATGAGTGTTATTGACCCAGAGGCCATGTGTGGCATGTTTGGGCTCTGCAGAATATATCCCAAGCTTTAACCTATACAACAGAGCCAATTATAGCTGCGAAAGGCCAAACAATACAATCCATCAGTCAGGTTTCTTGGGTAAACAGGAATGGGAGGCCCATGTCGAGGTGTAAACTCCAAATCCCAGAGAAGCTAAGGGTCAGTGTAGCTGTTTGATTGTCTAATTGGGGGTTGGATTCTTTGTGTGTATGTGTTTCTGAGAAAAAATAGAGCAAATGAGAAAAAGAAAGAGTAAGGCAGACTGTGGATGTGTTTGTGTGTACGTGTGTGTGTGCATCACTGCTCAAACACTACACACTGGAGGCACCCAGACACCTAATGAATGTGTGTTTGTTCTTCGGACCCCACACACCTTTGTTTATTTGAACATGGGATAGTGTTCCTGAGCTGTTTTATCCTCTCTATGTTTGCCACTTAACACGTGCACCACAGTGTTGGCCCGTGTGCAGCACTTTTTAATTTTTTTTTTTTAAGAGAGGAAAATATCAGCCTAGAAATAATGACAGACAAATAAACTTCATCTCGTAGTTTGTGGACACAATGTTTCTCTTCATTATTGTTGATCCTCATTATGAGGCCGGGTGACGATCCAGACAGCTCAAGTGTAGACAGTGCCAAAGGCAACGGGCCAACGGAAGATTGGCGGTTGGTTTAGTGTCAATGATGTGGTGATGCGGGTCAGGGATAGCAGCAGCAGCGGTCATTGCACAGTGGCTAAGAGCCCAGTTAGACCACCGGGGAGGAAGCCTTCACCTCTTTTCTTTGCCATCAATCACTCACACACATAAGCAAAGATAGATACAAGAAAACACCAGCAGGCGCTCATCCCAGCTTCGTGCCGTTACTGTATATGTTATTCACAAATACTTCCAGTCAGAAAAGGTAATTTAATATCTGCTGTAAGTCATACTGGGGCTTTAATTTACAAGCATTGATGTAGCATGTGTCATTGTGACATGTGTTTTATTCAAACGTTCTCTCTCATTTTGTTCAGTAAGCTCAGTCGTGTTTTTCACAGTTTGAACACATTAATTGAAGCAATGTGCCGAAAAACAAATGATTCATATCGCTTGTAATTTGAAAAAACTCAATGAATCCATAATACCATAAAAATAATGCCAGATGTCAACTAAATGGAGTTCATTACAAGCAGAGGAGGCAGTTGTGTGTTGTTCATATGCGGTTTTCGAGAGAATCACGACGGAACAACTCGTTAGATGTGAGGGAGGAGGCAGGGCACTGATAGAATAGTGAGTCAAAGTTTTAAATGATGCATTGAGGACATTTCCCAAAGCCGACTGCATGGACAGAATAATAATTTCTGGTTTTATTTTGCACGACCGTCCATGCTGTTTGCATTTCCACAAAAATCTGCATGCAGTTCACATTTCAGTGCTGGAGTAAAGTGATGTTTTCTGTTGGTCTATGACCTCTAAACATGTCAACGTAAAGGTAACACAATTCCATGTCTTCTGCAGAGGCCCTGTGTGAAAGTGGTGATCTGAGTGACGTCGAGGTGGTGAGGACGTTTTGCATGATAATATGAATTTTTTGAAGCTATAATCTTTACTTTTTGGGCTTTACACTCTCTCTCACTCTCTCTCTCTCTCTCTCTCACACTCACACACACACACACACACACACACACACACACACACACACACACACATTGAGGAGGCTCTGATGTCGCACCTCTTTAATTCACACCAGTGCCTG
>CAAKHB010007623.1:32979-54068 GCA_901007665.1 Aeoliscus strigatus | reverse complement strand
GCGCTTGTGCTAGCGCCGATCCCAACGGCCGGGTACATCCTGGATGAGTCACCAGCTCATCGCAGGAACCACATGGAAAGACGACCGTTCACCTACAGGACATTCAGAGTGACCAATCAACCTCAGCACGCTTTTTGGAAGGTGGGTGGAAGCTGGAGTACCCAGAGAGAACCCACGCAGACACGGGGAGTGCATGCAAACAATACATCGAACGATCCCCAGGCCAGGAATCGAACCGGGGACGGTGCTAACCACTGCACACCCTGTCGCCCTCATGTGATCATAAGGAAAAGAGGTTTAAATCAGTGACATGCAACTACAGCTGTAGGTGTATATTAACACACACACATATTCGCAGCCGGTCCCGTTTACATGTTCCCCAGACAGTATGTGATCCTCAGACAGGACAGTGCTTCCTCCTCTTGCAGCCAGGTCTTGCCTGAAGGATCAGTCTGGCGAGGACACCAGGGCGCATCCAGACAGAGAGAGGGAAAGAGCATCTCTGTCCTTTATGATGCTCCTGAGTCTGCTCAGAAAAATGTTTTGCTGTTTTCAGTTCTGCCCCAGACTTTTACTACTGTTACTGTTACTAGCAAATGTTGACATCTTTTTCAGATTCTGTCTCTTTCTGAGGCTTCAACTGCGTTATTCTCCCCCTCTCTTATTCCTTCAGATGGTTTAGCCTCGATTCTTCTCGGAATTTGAAATATTTTATTATTTTCCTCAATATTTCTCTCAGACATGGTTTCTCGTGTTCACCCTCTTGTTTTCGTGCCTGTGCAGTATTGCGACCTTGCGTCTGTCTCTCTCCTCCAGTCTCACTGCTGGTGTTTTTCTGAAAAATAACAACGTCTGGAGCCGTGCGTGTGCATGTGTTTTGTGCTGGCTGCAGATACTGGATGAGCTGGCTGCACTGGGCTGGCTTCTTGTGTGGTCCCCCGGCAAACTTTATGATTTATTCAGCTAAAGGCAGAGGAGCACGACCCCCAGTGACCACAGAGGGAGAGCTGCACGTGGGTTTAATGATTTCACCACAAAAATGTCTGCTATGGCTGGGTCTGCATGGGACTCACAGCCCCCCCACTGGCTGAATGGTGGGGAGGGAGTTGGGGAAGGGTGGGGGGGGGGCTGAAAAGAGAGCCCGGCTGACCAGCCTGAGTCAATGCAAACGCTTACCACTACACATCTACTTGGAAGGATTACGAGGGAAGAAGACAGACTGAAGTCTGCGTGTTCCAAATGTTTGAACAAATGCAGTGAATCCTGTGTTCATCACCGTCATCACGTTCTCTCCCATTGCTCCTTCTCCATCTCAATCCCCCGTGTGTCCTTGAGCCAGTGGGAAATGCCAGTGGGAAACTCCAGAGGCATTATTGAAATGTGGACACTGAAGATGATGTAATCAAGCTTTCAAGATCCGGGTTAGAAATAATAGGATGGGGGTGGCAAGGTTGGGGTGTTGGTTGAGGAGCGGGGGGTAGTGGTGGTGTGTGTGGGGGGGTTGTTGTTGGCATATTTTCCTTTGCTGGTGTCCAGGTCTGCTGGCTCAAGAGAGTGACTGCTGAGAGCTTGGATCTAGATGCTGTGCTTGATGTCGCTTCTCTCTCTCTCTCTGCCTGTTTGGCTACAACAGCCCCCCAGACCAAGATGATGTCATTTGCAGGGATTTGAGAACATTCTTGATGAAGAGAAAAAAAATCACAGGGTTGAGCACCTAATTAGACGGCCAGAGTGTGAACAGGTCAGAGAGCCATCCCGCTCCTCGGATCATCTCTTCACAAAGACCCATTTCTGACAAATATGAGTAACTGGAAATGTGTGAAGATGTAAACGGGCAGAATTAAATTCAGGTAGTATTTTACTGTGTTAAAGCACAAGAAGCAAAGGTTCCATTTGTCGCATTTAAATGAGTCATTAATGGAATTAATGTTGTGTTAATGAATGGAGTTTAATAGAGTAAGTCACTCTTTCCGTTGTTGTCTCTTTGCTTTTAAGCAACGAAACATGTGACTAGCTGCTGATCTGGGAATCACATTTTAGTTAGCCATGAGCAAACGTAACATGTTTAGACATTAATGTTTCACTTTACTCACTCCTGCCACCACTTTTTATTTCATATGGTGAAGGTGATGAATTGTGTCTCAAAGGACCCATGAGGGACCTGTTGCTAAACACAGTTTAACAACAATTAACACGTAACATTAAAACCTGACCAAAACACCTTGGGTCACCTCCAGAAAGAAGGTTCAATGAAAATCCAGAGTTTTCAATTCTATTTTCTGATAAAACTGAAAGAAATAAAACAAAAAGTCTTAAAAGTTTAATCCGTTTGAACTCAGTTCATTAGTAACTCTGAAAAAGAGAAAGTTCTGCAGTTTTCCTCATTTCAGGAGAAACTCTGGATTTTCACGAAACCTGCTTTCTGGAATGGTTCAACATGTTTTGTATATAGCAGGTATACACCGAAAACTGACACAACAGCAACTACTGTATAGTAACGTCCTCAGGAGCTGACATAGAGGAACGTCTATAATGGTCCATAATGAACAGATCCACCACTGTTTATACCAGATATAGTCGCATACAACTTTTCAGGAGTGTTGTGATGTGTTGGACTAATTTGGCCCCAACTCTTTGTAAGGAAACTCAAATGTTGTGCTGTCCTTTAAAACAGCTGCTGTTGATAAAAATAGGGTTGAAGAGAGGAGAATCTGTGGATTGCCTGCAAAAAGAAGTTCCTCTCAAGGGACACTGACTAGTCAGGTGATAAATCTGTGCCAGACACTACGATGAGGAAGAACTTTTCACAGAAGCGCTCCCGTACATCGTCCTAGGTGTCAGTGGATGAGGTGTGTCAAACGTGTCAAAACTCTCATCATCACGAGCTCATTCCACAACCCCAGAAGGGATTACACAACGGTCAGTGCTTGGTGGGTGTAGCACAGGCCTCTCCGTCGAACCCCAGGCTCAGGGCTCACTGTGAGTAATGAGTCCACCCAGCACAACCTCCGCACACACACCCAGGGCCCGAGGAAATATATGTGCTCACCATGTCTGGTATGACAACCCCCCCCCCACCTCCTCGACTAGCCAGGAACAGAAACTCATATCTGCTGCTCTGTCTTTGATCCCCAACGATCCCTGCCACAAATCATATCATGTGTTTTTTATATGGCGAGCTATGTAAGGTTGGCTGGCGTGTTTCCAGTAGCATCCGCCAGACGCGACAGTCAACACGCAACTATAACTCTCTATCCAGCATCTCTTTCTTTTTCTATCATGCTAAAATGTTCCAGACATAAATCAATATTACTCAAAATGCAAAGAAAACATTGACCCAAAGCATACAGAGTTGATGAAGGCATTTGCTCAGCGGGTCCGAGATGTTGCGTGAATGAGTTGTTTGCGGAGAAAATGGAGGTGAATTGATGTGCGAGCTGTGTAATTGAATGTCTAGGGGACCGTTGAGCACATTATAGTTGATGAGGGATGTCTCATGGTATACTGTAACTCCTGCTGTCATTACCACCCACCAAAGAGAGGAAGAGACGTGAAGAAAAGAAGAAAAGCAGGTCCACTTTCCACTCACTTCTGGTAGAATTCTGTAAGATTCTGAGACAGTTCTTGTTCATCTTTCTTCCTCCTCCACCATCCTTGGTCCTTGGAAGGATTTGGTAATACCAGCGAGTTCCAGCTCATTTGCGGCCCCCCAACCCCTCCCCACCTTCCACTCCGTCCCCTCATTTGTTTTGGGCCTTGTCACCACATATACTGTGTGGTTCCAGCAATGATGGTGGTGAACCATCTATAGCTAATTAGCACACTGGAGATGAGTCACAGAGGGAGAGAGACAGGGAAGAAAGGCGTTCTCTACTATTTTTGGCCCCTGACATTAACCCCCCACCCACACACACACGCCACTACCCTCTCTACCCGTCTGATTGCTGGACCTCCTCAGCAGATGAAACAAGCACTCTGACGAGGACCTCACCCGCTGGACGCGCTCCTCTGCACACCGGCCTGGTGTGAACAGCTGCCTGTTTTGGTTTCTGTCACCCACACAAACATTTATACACACATTATTTGGGTCTCTCAGCCCGTCCTCTGTGTCGTTTGAGTTGAGAGCACATCATTTTAGCACATACTGCCATCAGAGATTCCTGTGTTTTCCCAGAGCCCCTCAGTGTTTAAACAGCTGAACGAGCACTCAGTGATGTCACGAGCATGACTGGTCTCTACTGTGACATTAGCTCAGTCAGTACTACATATCGGTTGTGTGAGTGATGTTTTAGATCAAATTATTTCAGAGCAGATGCAGCTCTATGGGCTAGTCAAGACCCAAGAGTCCAGGTGCAATTGACGTTCAATCTCAAACGTTCAGACCAATCAGGTGGCTAACGTTTGGATGGAGGAAGGAAAAGAAGAGCACACTGAGGAGTCTTTGTGGTCGCAACGAGTTGAGTTCTCTTTACGGCACGTCGGCATGCATCCATTTCTGTGGAGACAGTGGCTTGGTGCCTCAGTGTGAACTGTACTGTTACAAGGTGTTGCTACAGCAGATGCAGGTAGTTGTCGTATAGAAGCTGTTGCATCTGGAATCTTTGGTCTGGACTGGAAGAGATGCTGAATGTTGGCATCAAATGTAATAAATACAAATACTAGAAGATTTTTCTTCTCCGGAGAGTCCTCGTTATCACACGTTTTATTTACACAAAGACTGAACTATACACACGTTGCTTTTGGACACAGCGTGACCCAAATTACACTTGATATGCCACTTGGTAATGACTAGCTGTGGTCCCAATTTTATCCTTGACAGGACTTAAATAAGGACCCATTTGCTGTGGAATTAGTGGTGTAGGTGGCAAAGGAGGCAAAGGGTGGGCTGGACATGTGCTCTGAGCAAGAGCAATCTATCATTACTGGAGTAACAAGGGGAACTGGCTTTTTTCTGTCTTACAACCGAGAGCAAAATGAAAGCTTCCACACAAAGCGATAATCACTAGGGCTTTCCAGAAGAAAGGCTCCTGGACTGTTTCAAGCAGGTTGGGAGGCCTGATGGCTCCCAACCTGCTTGAAGGACAGCACTTTCATGTATTTGAATCAGGATGCAACACGTAGTTAGTTTTCAAACTCAATCTTTTTCAACGCAGTGTAAACCAGAGGAGCTCTTTTTTATATATTTTCATTTACGTCACATATGAGTATACATAACCTTATTTCATCTACGTCAACAATCTATAATCTCGTCTTAGTTCATGTCTTTATCTTCATTCGTTGCCTTCCAGTGACTAAAAAATCCACAAGCACCGTAATAGTTCTTGTTGTAGATCATGGTATCCAGCATCCATCCAAACTTAGATATTTTAGAGAACCTACAGTCAATGTATCCTGCAGTTTTTTTGCCACGAATCTGACCATTTATTGTGTTGTGTATTGTGTTATATATAGATGCTGAAAATGTCTGTTGATTCTTTATTATTGGTCGCGCAATGAGGAAGAATCTTTTACAGATTGCTGGATCCAGATGGTAATAATGAACACTACCAACATTTAATCATCTGTTCCTTTTCCAATTATAAGCATATGCTGAACAAATCCTTAAAATCTGTTCACAACTGAGTTATTTTTGCTAACAGAGAGACAAATGCCGACGAAAACATAACCTCTTTGGCAGAGGTCATAATTTGATAAGCTTTTCCTGATCCAACAGAAATAAAGAAATAGATTACACATTCATTAAATACGTAACACTGAATTTCTTGTTGAAACTGGGTTTGGGTCAGTCACAGTGTTGGAAATCATTCATTGTTGTGTGGTCCATCCTCCATTTTCCGCTGTGTGGTCAAGAGACTTGAGATCGACGTGTACAGTGCTCCATCCTGCCCAGTCAACAGAGAAGGGGGGGCCTCTCTCAGCAGCCAAAAGTCATTTGAAGATGAGGTTTGTGGCTAGTTTCCACCCACAATGCCAAGCTGTCTCTGATTAGACCTGGGATCTAATTTGAGAAGGGGGCTAAGAGTGGGTTTGGGCTGTGTGGGGCAGTATGGCGCACAGGGCCACCAGCTTGAGGGCTCGTGTGCTTGACTTTGTCTCAGGAAATACATCCTGGCTAAAGGAACACACATACAGGAACGACACGCAGGAACGAGAGTAAGTAACACAAGTCCAACCAAACCTCTCTGCTTTCTGTTACGACAGTCGGATCAAACATCCAAGTAACGGGGCTGAAGGCTATAACCCCCACCCATCCCACACACACACACACAGACACACTGGATCTTAGTCCCAGTAATCATGACGCCGGTTGACCCTCTGACCCAAGTGATGTATTTCTGTGCGGTGTGTCAGCTCCCTGAGTGTGTGTTCTGGCTCCAGTCTGGGTCATGCATTGTCGGGAATGCTGATGAAAAATGACAGGCCATTATTACATGCCATGACTGTCCCCCTCCTTCACCCCCTGCTGCACCACTGATACTACAGGGTGATATGTTGCTCCAGTCCACATCGAAAACCACTGTTGCTACTTAAAACTGGAACCCGCTGTAAAGTCCAGCTGAGCGTCAAGAGGACCGCAATCTAGGATAATACGAACCTGACAAAATGTTTTGTTCAGCTTCACTTCTTCACAGCCGTCAGTAGGTTTTTATGGACTTAGTCTTCTCTGCAGACGTCATTGTGGTGCTAATGTTCTGCAGGGTAGGAAACAAAGTGTAGTGCATGTAAAAGAAAGCCCACGTTCCTGAGGGAGGAGAACAGGCAGCTGCAAACGTGGGGGTGTGTGTGAAAAGGTTTAGGTTACCTGCTCGCTGCCTGAACACACTGACTCTTCCCCTCACTGCACCGGACCACCTGTGTAGCGGGGGAATCGGATATTGTGGATACAAGCAGAGAGACACATGAGGAGTGTGCACACAATAATGTAATCACAATCACGCACACACACGGAGGTGATGAACCCACACATCTCCAGCCTCCACTGACCCGTGTCTGCGGGGGGAAGTCAAGAGGTGTGATGGCTGTCGGTGACGGTTGACCCTGCACCGCTTCTCTCATATCTCCTGTCACACATCACTGCCCCGGAAGCACTTTCCTTTGTCCGCTGGTCGCTACACACTTCATCATGATGTTTGCTGGCAACAACTATGTTTTTTTTTTTTTTTTTGGCTCATGTTGTGGATGAACATATGACAACTACATACAACAAAAACAGTTTCCAAGGCTGAATAATAAACGTAAAAACCCTCTGAAAGTGTCCAGTGTTATCCGGTCCATATAATGTGATAAATAGTTGTTTAATACAGAAGTTTAAGTTGAGACAAGCTGTATCTCTGCTTTACGAGGCTGATCAAATGGCTACTTCAACCAGAGCTGATGTAACATCGACAGGAAGAACATCGTCCAGGATCTGATTTGATAAACATCCATCGGCCTGTGCAGATCCTTTCACACTCACTCACTGTGAGTCAGCACATGTTTGACACCGGGACTAACTGAAAGAACGAGCAGGCTGCAGGTGTTTCTTTGTGTAGGTGGACTTTAAAGACCCCATGATGCGCTTTTCAAACTAACTGCAGCGCTGCATGCAAACTGCAGCATTCTTATTGATTCACATGAGCATAAAATATGTATTCATACGTCCCCCTGCCTCTCATAGTAGACAGGGATGGTGGAATCTGGGAGCGTAGCTGTATAGGATACAAGATACATGTTTTATCATTATGGTAAAAACCACCAAAGACGAACAAAAGAACACGGGTAACACAAGGGACTGGGATGTAGTCACTGACACACATGTTCACAATGTACAGCTTTTTTCCCCCCCAAGTGTTGACTGTTCACAGCTGGTGTCCTGTTGGTGCAACAACAACAACGATGATGGTCATTTGCAACATGTGTTGGAAACGCACATACCTTAACAACGGATCCTATTGTTCCACACCATCCTTCCTGTAGGTTTCTGCTGATGCCCTGTAGCTTTACCGCACATGGATCCAGATATTTAGCCGGCTAGATATCGGGGATGTGTCATCGCCACATCGAAGAACTATTCCCTGTTCACGTCCTTGATTGCATCAATTTTATGGGGCAGACTGACAGAAACATGTCTCTCCGACCACCAGCATTCAGTCACACAGGGCAACCCGTCTTGCCCAAAGACACCACGGCACAGCTCGGATGGAGCAGGATTCGAACTGCAGACCTTCTGGTTATTGGACAACCCACTCCCCCTCCTGAGCTAATGCCTCCCTAAGTCGTGTTAGTTCTCACTTCTCATGTGTGTCTTGATGGCAAATTGTACATATATATATTTTTTTAATTTTCAAATTTAAATTTTATTTTGGGATTTATTGTAGCCTCAGCAATAACAAGTCAATGAAAAAAAAGTGGCTTCAGCCTGTAGAAGAAGCAGGAAGAGTAAAAAAGTTGAAATAAGATGCAGTGAATGACATTTGCCAGTGGAGGAAAAATCAGCTGAGCGTGTTATTCATGGAGGGAGCCTCTGTCAGACAATGAGGTCTGGCTTTGGATCAGCTGATAGAAGGTTGTGAGCTGAACTTGACTTTGTGGCCGGACCGAAATGCATATGAATTACTTTATTTCCATCAGCCGTATAATTTTCACCCATTTGAAAGACACAATATTTCAAAAGTCACAGGAAACTGAAAATAGACGTAATATCTGGAACCATTTATAGCTGCTTTTGCTATTTGCTCAGCAAACATTATTTAAGATAGAACGAGCATTGAGGTTGACCACAGAATAAATATGGTTTCTGATCAGCTTGCTAATTACCCTCCGCAGAGTAAATACGATTTTTAAAAAAGAAGTAAAAAAAATATTGTGAGCCACCCTGATGTAAATACTAGCTGTTACACACAAATGTGGTCTTCCGATGCTTTATAATCTCCAGTGGTGTGTAGAAGAACTTTCTGTGGGCTGCGAGCTCGCGATGCTGCTGCTGCTGCTGCTGCTGCTGCTTTCATTGCGGCGGTGTCCTCCTCCTCCTTGTTGACTAATGCTTTGTTGAATAGACTGTCCATGAAGCCTTTTTTGGTGTCTCACACTGTATTCACAATCAGAAATAAGTCCAGATATCTGTCAGGTTTTTGCAATACTCTGAATATTCCAGATGGAGGTGCCGACTATGAGACACAGCTATTTTATGCTGGATGACTTTAACACCGACTCTTACATCCCGTCCCGTAGTTCAGTCACAATCCGGTTGTTTCCTGCCAAACCCCTGCTAATGTTTCTCTTGACTGCCATCCCATCCAGAACACGCGGGCTATGGTTTGACATCCACTATAGGTCAGGATCATGGGTCAGGATGATGCCTTTCGTGCACCTTGGCCTCTGTGTAATGCAATGTAAATAATGTCGAGTGTATTCCTTGAAGAGTGGCTTCCTGCTGCGATGTGTGTGGCATGCTGCGTACGTCAGCTGATGAAACATAGTGAGTCTGTTTGCACAGTTATAAATACACATACTGCGGATGGTCGCAGCCAAATTACCAAGGACTGTTATGATTTGACTGTCAGACTGTGGAATGGAAAATCTTACAGGAATTGATTGTGACGTGACGGCAGCAATGACGCGAAGATCGTCTCAGGGTATGGGTTTGTTGTGTCTTTGAACACGGCAGGTTTAAATGTGTTTTCTGAGCAGAACTCAACAAAACATTGGTGTTTGTCAGTCAGAACAGGCTGAAGGTTTTTCTGGTTTCCTTCTCATAAAGCCTATAAGTCGGTGCCAAGGACCTGGACTCAATAAGAAGCATGCAGAGTGCTACTGTGTCGGTGCCATTACAATAACCTGTCAAACAAACAAGCCCCAGTGGAAGATTCCACGTAAAAATACGTGTTGGACATGAAGAAGGTCAAACTTCGTATTCCCTATCCGGTCATTTAACTGTAAACTGGGCTGTGAGCTCTCAACAAATGATACCACTTTGTTTCAAATATTGAAAAATGGAGGATATTCAAGCAGCAGACAACGATTTTTCTTCCCTCACATATGGTTTCTCAGTCACTGCTTCAAACAAAGCAGGTTTCTTGAAGTTTGTTTAACCCTTTGTCATCTGGCAGCTCCTTGACCATGAGGATTTATCTTCCTATTGAAAGGACAACACCTTAATCATCACCAACCCTCATCACAGGGAGGTACTGAATCAGACATGAGTGTACACGTCAGTCTGGAGCCCCACGCTAATACCATATATAACATATAAATGCTTTTTTCTTATGCGTCAACCTTTGGTTTGGCTTTGTTTAACCAAAACATCTACACCCCCAGTGCTGCGATGAATAATATCTTTGATTTGGAGTCAACAAAGCTTAAAAACATATCAAACACTAACCGAAGCGTATCAGTGGCCATGCAAAGCGAAAACAAAGGGTAACAGTTGTGGAGAGCGCAGTGCCATGACCTCGGGGTCATTGGCAGTAGATAATCTGGTATGAGAACAACTGATATCCTGTCAGTAATGATGGGGCCTAATGCTGGAGAGGAAAAAAGGAGGGCAGCCGTGAAAGAAAGAAAGAAATCGACTGAGAACTTCCCTATGTTTTTTGTCATCTCTGTGCCAAATTAGTGAGAGAGAAAGAGAGAGAGAGAGAGGGCAGATGGACCACACCGGCTGACTGGTTCGACTAATGTGGATATTTTCTCTCCGGGGTCAGATATTTACTCCTAATTAGCTGGAGGAATGCGACGCATGAGAGCGGAACAGATACGTTACCGTTTTGGCCGGAATTTCCTCTCCTTCCGTGGCATGTGCTGCTTTAACCTGATTAGGTATGGCACTTATCAGAGGAGATGAAAGCACTCGGGATCAGTGACGCATTGTTGGACACCCCTGCTCTGCTCCCACTTCACCCCCATTTCCACCGCTGCCCTCCCCATGATCATTACTGGTGTGTCATGTGTCATGATACAAGGAAAACTGGGTCCTTGATTTACAGTAAGTGCGACACCGTGCCCTAGGTGCAGTATTAGTTGCGGGAACAAATCAAAAGGAAGTTGTTCGAATGAACAAGCAGGGGGGAACTTTCTCGAAAAATGATTTTTATTAAAGGAGCTTAAAATGAGATAAACAAGTTTTACGAGGTGAAGAGAGTTGCATGCTGTTGTCAGGAAGTGAGACAATTTCCAGTGTGTGCGCATTTTGCTGCGAGGATTGAACGCGGTGGCCACAATTCAGAGCAGATTTTGTGGTTGTTCTCCATATTCAAATTACAACGACTAAACAAAAAACACATTCTCTCACTTACCTCCAGTGGTAACTTGCCATGTAGATAGTTTTGGTTTTAATTGGCCAGGTTTGGAGACTTTAGGCAACCACCTCTAATTGTTTTGTCATGCACACGACTTACAACATGAGGTTTTTTTAATTACTTGCTGCTAAAACAGAAAGAAAACTGTTTCCAATAAGTGATTCTCCATCCACTTGTTTTATGTGCATATGTCAATTTACACATTAAGAAAACCTGGTGAAGAGAGTAAACATTCACCAAAAAAAATAAGGAAAGTTTTTGCATTAGTTTCGCTATTTGCAGTCACAAAGTGGCAACTGACGAAAGAAAACACAACAACAATATTGCACAAGTCAATATTGCATACTGACAGAGGGTGTAATTTTAATTCCTTTTTTTTTCATGTTTTGGAAACCTTTCTACCATCTATGTGAGTGTTTGGATGCGTGTCCGGACATTCACATGGACGATAAACTCTTGACTTAACCTCATGACTTAACTGTTTCTGCAGTGCCATCAGCAGGTTAACAGCAAGAGGAATTTGCCTAGAAGCTCATCGTCTCAGGTGCACCGTTGTGATCCCCTGACTTTTTCTTCAAGTCCCAATGCAGAAAAAAACGTAAATCAATCTAACTACTTATTTTTTTCCAATATCTTGGTTTAATTTAACACATAGTTATTGGCTCCCTGAACGTACGTCTCAGCGGAAGTCTTTGAAACACATCAAACTTAACTTGAGTTCATCTGTATGACCTGCTGGAGAATTACTGTACTTAGGGGAATGTTCTTATTTGTGTACATTAGTGAGCATACAGAAACAGTCAGAATGTGAAGGACACGGATGTGTTAACTCTCATGTAAAGGAAAGGAGTTGGTGGTCTGACCGTGTTGATGTGGTGCTAAATTCAGGCTAAACATGTTTTTTTTTTCTTTTTTCTCAGAAATCCCCAACACAAACAAAATCAATCACCAGCTGTCACACAAACCACCAGTGAACCTTATGATTACACTGGTTTCTTATCACTGTTCATGAGTGACCTCATTTTTTAAAGGTCATGAATATTCCCGCTACACTAAATACCGTTACAATCTGTCTTCCTTCATTGGCTGTATTTTTCAGAATGGAAATGATGTCAGATTCCACTATTACTGCCATATGCCATATGAGAGCTATCACTTTTGAATGCAAGACCTACGTCTGCTCGTAGCCAGCGGCACATCTGTGCACCTTCTGTGGCTCTGCCTGTGGTTCGCCTCGCCATTGTATGTGTATGAGGATACAAGCAGATGCACACAATACACACACACACACACACACCCTTGTAGACAGTCGCAGGTGGGCCCCCATGCAAAAGCAACAACATTTTTTTTTAAATGAACAAACTCCATCCTGGGTCAAAGCATGTTCCCAGCAACGGATCCCGTGGTCACGTCTAGGATATCCGAGCAGACATTCAGCATCAGCAGTGCCTCAGAGCTGATGGTGGGTCTAATGACCTGGATGGATGTGTGTTACAGTAAATGACAATGAGGTCATACCCCCTAATTTTAGTTTTTACCCCACACAGAGCTTGCTCCCTTCTCCTACGACTCTCTCTCTCTCTCATCTCACACACACACACACACACACACACACACATACACAGTGATGGTCTGTATTTGCTCAGAAGTTACTGGAACAAGACACATTAAAGTCTGGAAGGAGAAGGACATGCAGCCTCACAGCCTCCAGGTCACACTGCTCCACTGATTGACCTGACGAACGCTCCAATCAGCGACTCGGTGTGTGTGCGCGCACACTTACAGTCTGTGTGTGGGCACAGCTGTGTGTGTGTGCGGATACTTGCGTGCATTTCCCCACGTGACCACACATGCTGTTTTAATATTCCGATATCATCTGCACATTGGACTTTTGAAAATAGTCCAGAAATGATCAGGCCAGAATCAGTCGTGTCCTTCACGTCTCCTTCCTGCTGTCTTCTTTTCTTTAATCCCACATGAGACGGCACACATCAGTGATCTGTCTGCTGTGTGTGCGTGTGTATGTGTCTGAGAATGAAACGAGTAATACTTGCTACACTGGCAGTGTAGTGGAAGATGAGATGAGAAAAAGCCTGAGAATTGGACCTGAATGTAAAAATTACTGAGAAAGAAATGGAGAACACAAGTATCTCGTCACATCTCATCAAAGGTTTGAGTTCAAACTCAAACTTCAAATGGAAACTGCCGCTGACCTGCCACAGCTGGACGAGCGGTCACAGCGTTGAGATTAACCATAAGCACAACATATGTCACAACACACGAGCAAAAGTCCTTCGAACCTATGTCAAAACATTTCTCTTGTTCTCAAGTCTTGTGACACTATCACATCGATCCTTCAAACAAAGCATGCTATACTTTACACACAGCCTTCTTAACACAATGACATACACCAGCATCGTTACCACTTGTGCCAGCAGAGGCCGTTGTCTCTCAAACATTACATCACATCGACCAGTAGCTAAATGTAGAAAATGTGAATATTTCACAAATGAACATTACTAATATGGTGCATTTTTAAATTATACATGGATTATTAAAATGATCAATTATTAATCCCCATTGGGAATCAGTGTTTTTTGTTCTTAAATCATTTAACTGACACAGCAGTAAAAAAAAAATGTAATTCAAAATATGTGAGCGGTTGTAACACTGACTGCTGATATAGATTTATGACTGAAATTGAATTGTTTGTGCACTCAAAAGGTCAAATGATTGTAACCGTTGATTAAGCCATCAAGAACAAGGTCATTCATTTCATCATGAACACAATATGTTTTATGTCTTATAACCATGTAAGATTGAACATTTGAACTTACCATTGAACCAATGACATGTTAGCTGGGAAAAAAAATTAAACACTGACATCTCCCATTGTCAAACTGCTGACCAACTAAAACCTGAATTATCGGCTCCTCTTCACGTCCTCGGTTCTCCATGTTTTACAATATTGCACCAGCACCTTTCTTGGCATTTACACTGCGGTTGTTGCCTGCCAGCAACACCTTTCCCCTCTGATTCCCATGACTAAAACTTATTTATGTGGAGTTTCTGATGTTTCATTTCCCCATCCAATGAGGCAACAATGCCAATACTGTAAGCTGCTTCATTCATCAAGCACAGCAGAATCAGCTGAGTGATAAATCCACTCAATAAGTGTGTGGGTGGTATGTGCCATGTTCTCTGGGTGGTCACATTTGGGGAAAAGTCCAATAAATGTGTATATTTTCATCCAGCCCTATAAAAAATGTACACTGTTTTCCTGAGGTACGTTATATTTACAGGCTTTCTCCATATTTGGTTTTGGCATCAAATAAGTCTTAAATAAATTCCTTTGGGGACTATATGCATATAAACTCAGTTTTTCCAGGTAATTTCCATTTGGCAAAGTTGTTGCTTTGTGTTGTTAGAGCACAGGAAGAAGCGGAATGATGAATTTCTCTTACTCATACACTCGTTTCAACGTCTGGAAAACAACGCTCCATTGTTTGAAAGATTTCCTCGGGAAATCGGTGCTGGTTCAGCTCGGCTAATGTCACTGTACGTAACCAGCTTGTGGATCAGAGAGAGATGTGAGTGACAGAGGGCAGCTGGGAAGAAAGGAAGGAGCGAATGAGTGTTCTGGCTTTTTGACCTCTTAGCATAAGAAGTCTTCTAAGTTCAAACTCCAGTGATTACAAGCTGAGCTGGTATTTAAAGTGGTCCTACTCCCCCGAACACACACACACACACACACACACACACACACACACACATTCACTGTAGTCTCGTGTGAGCTGTGCACAATGTCTACAACTTAAACACAGCACATGAACATCTGTGTGTAGACTCACCCATAAAGATGTTTACACAGTCAAATTTGTGGGGACTTTGTGAGTCCCACAAGTCCTTATTACATAAATCATTACATTTTAGGGAGAATACTGAACGTAATGTGTGTGTGTGTGTGTGTGTGTGTGTGTGTGTGTGTGTGTGTGTGTGTGTGTGTGTGACAGGGTTTTAGTCGAGTAGGTGGGCAGGGTCAGGGGTTGCTTGGTGGGGTTCTGGAGCCAGTGGGCCTTCTCCATTGTTCAGGCTGGAGGAGCCAAAGGGGGCAATGAGCATTGATGCCAAAGGTATTCCCTGCCTATGGTAGGGGGTTAGCAATAGGTTTGTGTGTGTGTGTGTGTGTGTGTGTGTGTGTGTGTGTGTGTGTGTGTGTGTGCGTTCCAGGAAGAACCCACAAGGGGCGGGAAAGGGAAAGTAATTACAGATGATATAGGACCAAAGAGAGGAAATTGATTAAAGAAAATGGGTGACCAGGAAGTAAGCAAGGATCTTTGTTTCCCCTTCAATTAAACTGAAATGTCTCAGTGGTCTTTTTCTTTGAGCTGCATATGGTGGAGCAGGACTGTGTGTGTGTGTGTGTGTGCTTGTGGGGACAGGGGGTGGGAGGGGGAGTGGAGGTTTGGTATAGGAGGAGGGGACACGGAGGTAATGTTGATGGATGGACTCATAGCAGTGACTGTGATAGAGGCTGACTCTTGCACTCATCCTGTATTCCACATCTTCAGCAGGATGTCAGCCATCTGCAGCCTGTGAGCTCCAATACTCAAACAATTGAAGAAGAAAACAAATCCAACAACATTTTATCAGTAATAACAATGTGTACACGCCTCTGTGTGTTAATTTGACTCAAATCTGATCATCATGATGAAGTTTTCAAACCACTTGGTGGCAGTATCAGATACATAACAGTCAAATCAAATATACTGAAGACTGATGGCGGAATTAGTCAGTAATTTCATTTTTCAATTTCATTTCATTATTACAATGAATCAATGTACAGTAGTTTCTAACATGTGTGTTTTGTTGATGTGATTCCTTACTGACTGCTGCTTCAAGGCCAAATATACATTTGTCAAATGAATTTATATCCTCAGAAAGGCAGTCTCAGAGAAAAATAGCGCCTTGTGTCCCTTCAAGCCCCATTGAGCTCTACCACTTCCTTAAAAGTGATCATGTCTTCATTGTCCGTTTGCTGACCCGCTTTATCCTGCAAAAAGTGCAGTTTCATGGGGCACCTTGGTGAGTGCACTGCTTGAGTACATTCCCATATATACGCAAAACCTGAGATGTAGTAAACTGCATCAGTATGCTAACAGTCATTGTTTACAATGAGTATCATGTTTTCGTTGGTTCAGGCTTTGTGTACGCTGAACGTCACGAAGACATGCACATGTTCACAAATAAATCCCAAACAAAGATGCAGGCTCCCCTGGAAACAAGTATTATGCCAGTGAACTACAGCAAAAAACTTGTTACCAGTTGTGTCGTGTCTCTCACACTTTGCTGTTACTTGCCAGGCGTATTTTACAGTATGGATACTTTTACAAGGGCAATGGAGAAATAATGGAGGGTGGTAGTGGTGGGGGGTGGGGGGTTGCTGAAGAAAGAGAAAACAGGTTGTCAGTGTAGTTGAACAGCAAAATAGCATTTTCTTCCTCCGGCTCTGCCTCCACAGATGTTTCATTCAGGCCCCATGGAAGGGCCACTCTAAAAGTGCTCCAGTCCCGACACAATTCAGCCCCTTTGTGCACTGAAGGAGAGAAGCTCAGCCCACTGTTTACTGCTCATCCACCCCCCATCCCCCTCGGTGTCTAACCCCCCTCCTCATGTTAGCAGGCGGAACAATTGGGGAGGTCCATGCCCAGAGCTGGGGCGGTGTGGCAGGTCAACAGAATGAGCTGTGAATCCTGTGCCTCTGAATCCTCCGGGTGGGTGGTCCAGCTCTCTTGCCTCTCCCTGTGTCTCACACACTTATACACAGAAACCCTCTCCTCTCCTCTCCTCTCCTCTCCTCTCCTCTCCGATTCCACTGTTCTGGTGCTGGTTTCCATGGACTGTGGGATGATGGGTGATGGGTGATGGGTGTCCCACAGGAGACCGGTCTCTCCTCAGGATTAGCAGACCCCTACTTTATCGTCAACGCGAGCAAAGGTCCCGGCCGGCCCCTTGGTGAGGTGGCCCACGTGGAACCTGCCAGAGCCTGGGTGGCAGTTAACACTAATCCTGCTGCTGATTGCCACTGGCATGGGGAAATAAACAGTAATAAATGAGCCTTCATGGCTGAGCACACATACACCCTGACAGCAGCTCCACCCGTACAGGACAAATCGGTACACTTGAACAATGATAAACCACATAACATCACATCACACGTCATCACAAGATAAACATCCTATTAGGTCTCATACTATGTATCCTGTCTAATTTTGGACTGAATGGACGTGACTTGTGTCCTGTTGAAACTCTGTTGTATTTTTCTTCTGTAGTATTTCAAACAGGGAAGTTACATGGTTTCATGTGTGTCTGGTGTCTTTATGCATAGACACAGCGACATCTAGTGAGCAGAAAAGAGTACTAGTTACCCCTATTTACTAGAAGATTATACACAGGAAGAATATAGATACTTCCTGTACCTTAATGGTATATTAGTGCTGATAAAATACAAACAAATGAATCCATGTGTTAAATGAAACATTATGTATTTGTTCTAGAGCTTAAACATCTCCAGCAGATTAATTAATTTTACAGAGAGCTCCTGAATAAAAGCTAATGAGTAACAGTAGCACATCTGTTGTCCCCGTGAGTCTGAAGTAACACGAGTTTGTTTCACACCACTTGAGCAACACTGAAGCATCCTGCTGTGGTCAGAGGTGTTGGTCTTCTTTGTTGCTTTTCTGAGAGACTCTGAGGACATTGAGGAAGAATATTTTTTTATCGAGGCGTCACCTTTGAGCAGACGACCGTGATAATATATAAATACGATATAGCTTATAGTGTGTAGCAGTGCATAGTCTGTTACCTTCAAACAAACACACAATGCCATCCAGTGGTCCTTCTATCTTTACTCTGGGTAAGACTCTTTGATTGTTGTGTTTACATTCACCATCATTTACTCCAGAACTCAGTATATGGTTTGTTGCAATAAACTGTTTTGTTCATGTCTGAGAATGTAGACACCATCATTTTAGAACAAATGTTTAACATATTTGTGGTGATTAAATTGATTCAATATTATATTAACAGCAGCAGGAGCAGTAGTAGTAGTAGTAGTAGTGGGACTAGTAGTAGTAGTGGGAGTAGTAGTAGGAGAAGTAGCAGTTGTAGTAATAGCAGTCGTAATTATCGCAGTAGTAGTGGTAACAGTAGTGGTAGGGATGGTAGTAGGAGTAGTACTAGTAATAGTAGTCGTAGATGTCAGTGTAGTAGAAGTAGTAGTAGTAGAAGTAATAGTGGTAGTAGTAGTAGTAGTAGTATTATTAGTTGTAGATGTCACTGTAGTAGAAGTAGTCGTAGTAGTGGTGGTTGTAGTAGCAGTAGTAGAAGTAATAGCGGTAGTAGTAGAAGTAAAAGTGGTAGTACTAGTAGTACTAGTAGTTGTAGATGTCACTGCAGTAGAAGTAGTAGTAGTAGTGGTGGTAGTAGTAGTAGAAGTAGTAGTAGTAGTGGTAGTGATGGTAGTAGTGGTAGTGGTATTAGCAGTACTACTAGTAGTAGAAGTAGTTGTAGTCGTGGTAGTGCTGGGACTGATGGACCTATGTGTTCTGTGTATTCATGTATTTTTGCAGCCGTCCTCATGGTTTCTCTCATAGTAAGGGAGCCATCCACAGCCATGACTTTAACCACACGTTCAGCAGACTTCAACCACCAAAACACCAGCATGAACGGCACAACACCTTACTTCACCTCTACAACACCCTCTGTCACCAACAATTCTACCGCCAACAGCACCCTGACTTACACCAACATCTCTGGCACCAGCATCGAACCCCGGACGAAGCCTCAAGGTAAGATGCATAACGTGAGCTCAACAAAGTGAGACACCACGAGGACCTCAAAGCCATTATGACCATGGATTTCACTCGTTTGTTTGGTGAAAAATGCTTCATCTGCTGAATTCAGAGAACGAGAGTTCAACACATGGCAACACCACCCTGCCCACAACAATGACACCCATCTACACCTCTCAGATGATGCCAATGTCCACCAGAGACAATGAGAGGGACAAACGTGAGTGAAAATGTGTCATTTGATTCTTTCAATTAAAAATGGATGGAAGAACTGTATGTGAAAAGTCAGAAGTATATCTCAGCATGTGATACATGACTGCCCAGTACTTTGTAGTAACTTTATCGACTGTATATAAGAAGGGTTCATAGCCACTGTTACATAGCTGTGTCAACAGAGATGTCAGACGTAACTGAGTCTTACACTGATTTTTCTCATTCTTTCACATTCTGTCTGGACTCTTTGCTATTTCAAACAATCACTGCAGAAAAGCCAGACCCTTCAGAAGAAGACCGAACTGGTGAGTTAGCTCAGTTAGTTCAGTTCCTTAGCAAATTTGAAACCAGACAAAACAAGCCATATGACGTCTGTTGTGTTTTTTTGTTGTATGTATTTCTTTAAGGTATTGTCATCCTGATTGTGATCATCATTGTGGCTGTTGCATTTGGAGTCATCTGCTTTGTCTCACGAAGGAGAGGAAGGGTCTGTAGAGACACTTTTTAAGCTTTGTTTTAAAAGAGAAAAGAAATGAAGACAGAGAGCACAGTTAGCAAACCTTAGCGGTAGGTTTTATGTCTTTGCCTGTAAAACCACCATTGGAATTCAGTTTTTGAACCCGTTAGGCAAAAAGATAGACGCACAAATAAATGATAAATACAGGTTGCCCCTTCTTCCCTGGCTCTCGAACCAAAGCTTTTCTGTATGCGGATGTATGATCTCCTTCCTCCGGGTACTCCGGGTTTATTCTCACATGCCAAATACAGTTACTTAGGTTAAAAGTGAGAATGAAAGGTCATCTGTGGCAGAGAAAACCTCACCCCCAGTGTCCAGCCCCAGGCAAACTGCACGGGAAAGGCAGTGGGAAAAGGATGGATGGATATTACATGCACAAATACATGTATTCTGAATCCTTTCCTCCTGCAGCGCTACTCTGTCGACTTCACTTCCAGGCAGGATGAGGCCAACATCCCTCTCAGCACCATCGAGCCTGAGCTAACTGTCAATACGCCACCTCAGAACGGTCAGTCTGCAAACTCACACGTACATCTATACAACTGATGACATCACAGCACTGACTGCAAAACATCAGTCAGACAAAACAGATGTGGTGTCATAGAAATATCATTAAACAATGAGTATTTTGAGTATTTTCAGGTCCATCAACCATTGGAAGTGAAGAAAAGGAAATGGAGGAAAAAAGTGAAGAGGAGAAGGAGCAGAAAGGTGAACTGGTCTCATGTGTTTGAGGAGTTTACAGAAACAGAGACTGGGCGGTTGTTTTAGAAAACCAAGTTGTATTTGTGGAATATTTTTGTGCTATTTTCCTTCCTGTTTCTCAACGTCCGTTGTCCTTGATAAAAGGAAGTGCAGTTTGTAACAGCTCGCTACACTGTGAACATGACACACACTGACCAGCTTCCAGCGAGCATGTAGCTTGATGACAGGAGTGGTTCAGTCTGCCACAAATGTAAAACATTTTCTTGACTTTAATATATTAAGTAATATGCTAATTGAGAATCAATGCACTCAGTGACATTTCTTGCAGACTGACACCTGACCTTATACGACCCTGCTTCAGCTACACATTTAGATAAATCAAGTCTGAAATGAGGAAAAGCTGGTTCATGCAAGCACGAAGACAGTCAAACATAGATTGCAGTACTCAAAAGTACCACTTGGTGGAAACAGAGGCCTTGTTAACATTTAAGAAAAAAATCTTACAGATGATTGATTGAGTGTAAT
>CAAKHB010007623.1:13755-32959 GCA_901007665.1 Aeoliscus strigatus | reverse complement strand
TTTTCTTGACTTTAATATATTAAGTAATATGCTAATTGAGAATCAATGCACTCAGTGACATTTCTTGCAGATTGACACCTGACCTTATACGACCCTGCTTCAGCTACACATTTAGATAAATCAAGTCTGAAATGAGGAAGACAGTCAAACATAGATTGCAGTACTCAAAAGTACCACTTGGTGGAAACAGAGGCCTTGTTAACATTTAAGAAAAAAATCTTACAGATGATTGATTGAGTGTAATATATTTTTCATCCTGTCACCTTGTCCAGACCATCACCCACAGTGTGCCAAATGTCTTTTCTTTATATGTTCTATCATTTACTGTACAGAAAAGGCTGAATGCTGAGCTTACCTATGATCTGACAGGCATAATTTTTTTTTTTTTTTTAACTTTTCTTGACATTTCCATCTGTCAGAGACCGAGTGTCTGAGGGACTGCTGTGAGGTAAAAGTTCGATCTCTTGTCAGTTGTCAGGGCCTGCCTCTCTGCCGCAGGCCACACTTCAAATGGACAGTGTTGATGGTTACTTTGAAAAGATGATACCTTTCCTCTCATGGGAAAGAAACAATTATTTCACATAATCAGAGCATGTTGGCAGCCGGATATACTGGAAACCCTGAAAAACTATAGACTGATTCAAGTATTACTCAAACCTCTGTTACAGGAAATTTCAGCTTTACACAACTTACAACTTTTCAACTTACCACACCTGGTCTGGTTTACTGTTTAAAAAAAATTAGCAGTTGAACTTGTTGAACAACTGCTCAAATGTAATTAAATACAAAAAGCAAACTGAAATGATTTTGTAACTGAAAATGCCTTTTAAGATAACGATTGAGAGAAAAATTTACATATTTCACATTTTGAAACTTTGGCTCATGCTTCAAGCTTTGTGACCGGTTTGAGGTGAAATGCCCTCACACCAACGAAAGTATAAACCCAAATAAAGTGAATATATTGGGAAAGAATAAATTCAGTGTCCAACACTTCAATCATGATCGTTTCCTAGTCCCTCAGAACACCAAGAACGGATCATTTTCTCAGTCTCAGAGAGCTGAATGACGATGCTGAGCTGACAGTCAGGTTGGGCTGATTAAGAGTCTGGTCATCTTCCATAAACTACACACAGGTTGGAATTTGTGCCTTTGAGCCATCAGTCTTGACAGAATTATGCCTTAAGCAACGACAACCTTCCTCTCCCCTTTGCCGACGCTTTCCCTCAACGTAACCCCGGGTCAGATAATGATGGGGCTGCCCTACTTTCCCACAGCAGCCAACAGCTGCATGGCTTTGGCTCATTAGGAGCTGGTCAGTAATCAGTTGCCTCATTACCAACATGGTGGCCCCCTCAAAAGCATTTGCCTGAGAAAAATCCCCTTCCTGCCTTGTCAGCGAGGGCAAAACCCCAATACGAGGCTGCACAGTGGAAATGCTGTTATTACTGCTGCTACATACAGAACAGAGGCAGTAAGTCTGAACTGTCATGGAGGTTCAGGTGGTGAAGAAAAGACTTAATATGACACAAATAGTTTACTGCAGCAGATTTACGACTTTAGTTTTTGCAATTTAGACCAAAACCAGAATTCTGTTTTGAATTATACTACACACTTAAACGATGTCGGGAACGACTGAAACAGGAGTGCGCTTTTATTGTCCTTCACAGCTGAGAGTGAGACGTCTGTTGATGAGCCCAGCGCTGAGTCTGCAGACAGCTCGGAGGTCAAACCCAAAGAGGATGTCACGGAGCAGGGTCCTGCTTCACCGCATGTGGAGCCAGACATGGGAGAGAAAACAGACGATGACGAAGGCATCGTCTCCAACAAGACCTCAGTGGAATCACTGAAGGAGTCAAACCAGAACAACTGTAACAATGGTGACGTCAATCAGAGGAGAGGTTTGTTTCCCACCCACATGTCCAAGAAAGTCATTCCTCTTTGGTTCATTTCTGCTTGTGTTCTTTTACACAGGTTCGAAGTTGGCTGGAGTCTTTTGGGAAGGGTTTCTTGATAGTCAACTGTGAGAAATGATTTGCTGTGTGTCCCTGACGTGGACGGCGTTCCTCGTGCTCAGGTCCACGTACCAATCACATACTGAGTGTTGTGTTTTAACCCCCCCGCGCTATTTAAGAGCACTTGGTGTGTGTCATATCGACTTCATGCAGCAGACAAATGTTCTTCTGAGATTATACATTTTCCAACAAACCACCTATTTTCTTGTCTTACTTCACATATCCGTTTCAGTTGTGGGTTCTCTGGTTGTTCCTGAAACAAGGGCTGTCTCACTCAAATCATCATGTGCTTCAGAGCCACATCTACATCTGTGATCATCTACCGGAGCCTGATGCTCAAGGAATTAACACAGCTCTTAACAGCTGATGATAAGCTCACATCCGAGATGCTCTGTGTTACAGTTACGGACCATCCACCCTCTCATGACAACCTCAAATCCTGAGAGCCTCAATTCCAGCAAAAAGCAGCTTCTCTGCAATCTTGCTCTGCCATTGCAGAATGTCTGTATTTAACTGTGAATATAACTTAGTACATAAACTGCTATTGTGCATCAGGATACATTATAACGAATGCTATTGATTGAGTAAAAATGTGGAAGACTCAGTCACAATAACTGGCATGTGATAAAGTGAAAATAAATAAATTAGATAGATACATTAGTTTAGATTAGATTACCTGAGTTTGATTGATTTTGATTTGAAAATTACAAATTAGTTTGAATTGAGAAATTCTTTTCTTCCTGTGAAAGATTTCTGGGGCTCTCATGAACATGAGCCGCCATCTGAAACAGCACAAGTAAAACTGTGCTGTGAAACAGTACAACTGTGTAAAACTGTGAATCATGCAATTAGGAAAAAAGAGCAGAAAAAAAAGGAAAAAGTGACCTCTTCACTTATTCCCACCTGGTTTCAGGAATGATGACCAGGCTGGAAATTGGAGTTGAAAGCTGTCCGTCATTGTGCAACGCAGGATAATTGATATGAGCTGACAAGCCATAAACCAAACCAGCGTAATTAGACCGGGAGCTTCACTGTGTAATTTCCCACTCACGACACAGCTTTCATGTTTGATGGCTAAAGTGGGAGTATGCTGTCTGTAATAGCTGGGAGGAATATTTCACAGCCAGGACACAAGCGAGAGAGAGAGTGGATGAACGTTGGGACAAATGAGGTTTGTGGTTATCTCCAGCTGGACCGTTTCATCTGCAGAGGGTCTTGACAGGAGATGCTTCTCATGTGGGTTCAGAGACAGGACAGTTCAGGATAGTTTTGTTGTTTCTGGGCCTTTCACAAAGCACATGTCATTTTCCTGTCCAGTATTTCATGTTTAAACACCAATTTTAAACGGGCAGGTTGGCAATGGTGACGAGGTGAATGCAGGGTCTTTATGTGAGTAGCGATGAGGTTTGATGTGATTCAGCATGCTGCTGATCACACCTGGGCGACTTCACAGGAAGGAGGGACTGTCGGAAAGCTGCAGACTGACTGACTGACACGCCCCTTCACAGCAGGGGAAAGGAACAGCTGGTGGAGGCTGGTTCAGCCACTTCCTCTCTACTCTTCTTACCACAAACATCATACATTTTTCCCAGAAATTTAAATAGCTGTTATGGCTGAATCATTAAAACGTTTCACCTGTGGATTGTGCTGTAGGTGCAGGTTCTCAGGTGAGCCTGTTGTTGATTGTATATCACCGCTAATGGAGACAGCCAAACCAATAATGAACCCTCCACCATTGTGATCAGACATAGAGATGAGTGAACTTTTACCTGATTCAAAATGAACATGAACGAAGGTTTAGTGCTTTGTTCATTTGCTAGCAAAATATTTCATGATCATTTGCCGGATATTCCTTTAATGTAAGTAGAGCTGCTGGATGTGTGAAGGATGCATGCAGTTAGATCAAGCACACGGAAGTACATGACTTATAAAGGTCACGGCAGCCTGAAACATCCTCAGATTATAGAAAAGTACATCCCCACCAGTCTATAAAAAATGGAAATATGACAGAAATAGTGTCATACTAGCACATGCTGGTGAGAATTAACAGTGATGGGGAGGAAGAGAGGAGGAAGAGAGGGAGCCATAAGACAGTCTTTTCTCTGGTGGCTTGTGAGAACAACAGGACATGAGTTAAGGAGATGGTATTGCTGTGATTAATTTCACTATTTATGTTAGCTGTTAATTTGAGTGTGTGAATTACTCTGTATTGGCATGTATATGTATGTACCAGACACCAGGGATCCACTGTAACCCCACCCAACTGAGCTGAGCTCTGAATGCGTAAAATGAAAAAGAAATTTAAAAAAAGAAATAAAAACGAAAACTCAAAACACACACACACACACACTCGTAGGCGCATGGAAGGTACATTACTAAATTATTACATAACATTACATACATAAATATTAATATAACAATAAAACAAAAGTAATGACCCACTTATTTTACTCATGAACTGGATATAAGCCGCTTTGTTGAAACAATGTCTTCCTCTGTGGTCATACACACACTAGATTTTCACCATGTTATCTAAAACACGGTGCGTCCGTCCTTCTTCGGTTCCTTGACCTGCCGAGTCCTCTGGTTGAAGTCTGTTTCAAAGGTCGTAGGTCAGACGATCTTAATTAAAGGCTGCACAGGAGAGTAATGTGGCGTCAATGTCAGAGTCAACTCACTGGCATTCTTTGCTTGTCATTGAGCAAGTCTCTGCAGAACTGCTTATACGATGGATGCTGCGAACCTGGGATACTTTTCAACAAGAACGCAGCAGACGACAGAACCCTCAGAAAAGGTTCAAGGATGTGTGAAAAACACATTGTAGGCTTGCAATGTCACAGATTCACTGTCTATTATCTGCAACAAAATGTTTTGCATTGTCAGTTACAATTTTTAATAAGGTTTTCAATGGTACAGCAGTGGCTTTATACAGTATGTACGAAAAGCTGACCACCATTGAAGAACTAGGAGAGTCCAGCTTACTGAACATAGTAGATGGTGATGAATCAACTGTTTACCTAGTGTTTAAAATCATGACTTATCAGAAAGCAGTAAAGACGATAATAATAAAAGACAGTGATTTTCCCCAAACCTCAATGAGAAGCTGTAGTGTCAAATTCTCTGGATTCGTTCTTTATGTACGTTACATTTCTCCAAGAAGGATATTGGAGGGATGTGGACAAAGAATGCAGGAGTCAATAAGCAGAATTACCAGTCACTGCAGGTTAACTGTGAGCAATCACACCCTCGACATTTGCTGATGACATTTGACTGGCTTGTCTAAACTCTGCCTGTGGTTTGTGCTCTTTGTAATTCACCTTCTGTAAATAACAAAAGCTCCGAACAACTTCCTGTCATTTACAATTTTGTCATCATCAATCATCCAAGTAATCCAGGTTTTAGGTAGATGTATCCTGATGAAAGCTTCAGCTCCCTTTGCCTTCATTTGTACTCATGGAAAATAAAGTTATATTGAGTCATCTTTAGAAACAGTGAATAGTCAAACAACGATGTAATCCGACACAGAAGAAATAACTTTTCTTATTCTTTCTTAATGTTCCTCAGTGTTTTGCAGGCTGTAGTGGGTGAGTGAAGCAAACCTGTTTCCTACAAACCAAACAATTTGGCGACAGGTTTCAAAAAGTAGACTACATACCATGAAGACATCAATAGTACCCAAATAAACACTCACAATGGAACATAAGCAGGGCAAAGGAAAATTCTGGTAACTTTGCAGTTCATGTACTTACAACTGATCAATGTTGATTATAATTACACTCGGAGCAGCAAGAAAAACATGACAATATTCTCAGTCCTAAAATGTTAAGAGCAATAGCATGTTAAGAGCAAAATATATTTTACTGGAACACACCAAAATACTTATCCCCAGATAAAACCATCAACCACCTGGAACATAGTGACATACATCGTCTGCCAACAATGAAAATCCAGGACATCTGCTAATGCATCTTCTTTGTTAAGCTGTTTCTTTGAAGTTGTGAGAATTGGGGGTAAAGGTCAAGCTGAGAACACGCTCTGACAAGTCAGGGTTAGATATAGCTTGTGGGCTAGGTCTGTTTTATTGAATCCTAGTACTTTGATTATCTTCAGTTACTGAGTTGATCCACACTGCTGCCTGAGAACCAGCGCTGGAATGATCAAGTACAACAACCTAAGATGAACACAGCCGGGGGCTGCAACTGCTTCCGTCAGCATGAGGTCCATCATTCCGTGTGTGGCCCCAACCACCGAACCCCAGGAGGTGTACACAAGAGGTTTTGTAGACTGACCGTGGGGGGACGTGCTTAGCTCAGAGCAGTTGGCAGATCTGTTGTGATCAAGGGGCCTGCTGACAGACGGACATTCACCTGTTGGTGGGTCCTTCAGCACTGGCTGCACATTCCAAAAGCAGAGTCAAACAGTCATAGCGTAGCTTTATTACGACAACGTCTGTCATCATCCACAATTCACAGTCTAAATAATCCCCAGGTAGATTATTCCTAAAAGTCCTTTCCTCTCCGTTACTAAATGTATATAGAAACCGATTTGAATCATTTGAATATTGTTCACCCCACACGGAAAAGAACACACTTGATTTAGAATTCTTAATCCAACCTGAACCTGACTCTCTTTCAGCTCTGTTGTTCTGTGCAATACAATAATAATAATAATACAATATTATTACAATGTTATACAATAATATTGTGTTTCTGAACTCAATGTTGTCAGACTTTTTAATGTTTATGTTTAATACTCTGAAATTTTGGAATAATATTCAGATTATTTCCTGCGGCTGAGCCATAAATCTGTCGTTTCCCTGTTAACAACATTCCTTCGGATTGCAGCGTGGAAAACATAAGTCAAGGGTCAATAAATCCATCAGGTCCACTTCCCACACCAGTTATTTGACCTTCTGTTTCTGTCTTGTCGATAAAGACAGTAAAGGCAATCACCATTTAACAACTAATGAATAATCATTCTGTATGACAACACCATCATGTTCTTTGCTGTATTTGTGGGTGCTCGAGGAGAATTTCTGACACACTTAAATCCCTCTTGGAATGCTCAGCCCTCCAGTGAACAGGTCTCTCTACCGTGGCTTTAACCCCCAGATCTTATCTATAACTGTGGCTCAAGTCAGAACGGCCACACACACTAAGATCAATAGTCTTACCTGCAATCTGAACCTCAGTGGTCACATTACTGCTCGAAAGGCAAAGATTTTTGGGACAGAAGGAGTTCAGACAACACAATGGAACTTTAGTGCCTCACTGATTGTCAGAGTGTAATACATCATAAAATGCAGAAACTGTTATCAGTTGTGAGTATTATTAAACATTTTCAAATTCGTAAATCCAAAGATGACTTCCAGGGATGCTGTCACGTTACCCTCAGGAAATGTCTTGCTAGTTGTAAATCACATCACAGGATTATGTCAGCTATCCTTTTCCTCAAACAGATGTTTGTCCACAGAGGTCAAAGGTCATGGCGAAGGCCACATAAACTTGGCCAAAGAAGAAGTTACAAGTGGAAAAGCTGATTGCTGGACAAGTGACTGTAGGATATGATGTTCTCATTTTACTGTGCGTGTTTTCATAGCGGGCCTGGTTTTGGCAGGAAATCAGCAATGTATGTATGACATCATCACTGAACTTGAATGGCCGTGAATGGCTGATACATATTGTCAAAACAAACAGTTGTGTTTTCTTCAATAAAGTACTTTTTTGTGCACATACACATTGCTTGTTTTTCAACTGCTGGATCCCCATCTACTTCAACTGACAGGTCATCATCAGGACTTGGCCTCTACGTTATGCCACTCCTTCTTCCACACGGTCTGAGCGTCGTGAAGATGTTTCTGGAAGACAGAGGTCCTGCTCACTTGCTCTTTTTTTTTTGGGCAGTTTTTCCTCACCCTGACTGAGGGTTTAGGACAGAGGGTGTAGCAATGTGCGGACTGTAAAGTCCATCGAGACAATTGTAAATTGTGATGTTGGGCTACACAAATAAATTGAATTGAATTGCTCTTCTCGCCTCATTTCTCCAGACGTCCAAAAAGCCAGTCACGGATGGACTCTGAAACATCTCCTCTGGGTTTGTGATTAATTTCATGTCCCAAAAGCTGGACAGTAAGGATGAGGAAAGTGTGAGTGCGAGTGCCAAACCACCACGTAAACACTACTGCGGTGAGACTTACAAATAATTATAAAGGCGATTGGGATTCTTTAACATTTGGAATTCCTCCCACATGACTTCCCCCAACATCCGATCACCTCTGACTTCTTTCACTGTAAGTACAAACATGAGCTCCAGGTGCAAACACATTTAGTTCAAAGTGACAGCGTTAAAAGACAGGAATCCCCCTGACACAGTGCTGCACACATTCCTGGGTCAGGAGCCAGATTTCTCTTTTTGGTACTGGTGTTGTTGAGTGGTAAATATGTAGCAAGGGTATTTATTGGCAGCAATAAACCTTCAAAATAAGAGTGAGCAACATTTTTTATCATGTTTTGTATTCATTTTATGACTCGTTTTGTCTTAATGCTTGAAAAATTAATTGCTGTGCAGCTTATCACTACATATATGGATATGTTCAATTTCATGAGGCGTGTAATATTTTTATCACTTCCGTTTGTGCTGATGTATTTTGCAGTAGTTGATCCTCATCCAGTTGCTATATCCAGCCTGTCTCCATGGCCCATGGTCTGAATGAGCGTACCGGCCTCAAACCCACTCGCGGGATGCTGTAATCCATGAAATGCTGCACTGAGCTGTGGCCCGGCAGTGACGGCAGGGACCTGACCACAGTCATGGACACCCGGCAGCAGAACACAAACTTGTTCTTCCTCGGAACAGGATCCACAGGTCTCAGTGACCTCTATTTATACGCTGTGTATATTTGCAACGTTGCCGGATGATTAGCATGCTAGCACTCAATGCGAGAGAATGTAGAAGCCATCTTCCTCAGCAAAGCTTTGGTGACAAAAATCTCGTTTCTCAGTATTCTTCATTAATTTTCCCTTTAGCCTTCATCTCAAGTGTAGGAGAAAGAATGTAGTATGAAAAAAGTTAACATATAAACCTATATAAGAATTAAAATACACACACACACACACACACACACACACACACACACACAAGCACTTCATCAGCTGTATGGGTGAGATGTTCATGAGTGAAAAGATTTACGAACACTCAGAATGTGAAGAATGATCCGTAAATGTGTTGCTTTCATAAAGTCCAAACATCCATTAAAACTGCTGTCAGTGAGTGAAGCAGAGGAATGCTGGAGTGATTTAGGATTATCACAGTATCAGAATTTCCAAGACAAAACAGTTGGAATGAACATAACTATTCAATCAACATAACAATTAAATGAACATGAAGCGAAAGCTAACAATGTATATAGTTTTGTAGGTCATATCTATGCTGGGAATAAAAAAATATTCTGTCTTTTACTTTGTAAATGCACATCTAAGTGACTAACAATGTTTAAGTCTAAACCAAAGTATTAACAGTTTGGCCAATGGGCATTTTGTGAGCCACAACACTGATGTGACATGGACGAATCAACGAACATCAAGGATCTTGAGTGTCATGATGAGAAAAACACCCACAGAACAAAAGAGAAAGTACAATCTGGGTGTCTGTGGATAGATGGCTGATCCTGAGCAGCCAGGCCATGACCAGCACCTCTCCATTTACCTCTAGTACATGGTAAAGTCCTGTTATAAGAAAAATAACAGACAAAGTGATGTTATTTTAATATTTTACACTACACTCTGTCACCCTGAGAAGAATGTAAGAGAAATCCAGGAGTGACAGAGTATAAAAAGCTTGATGTGTTTGTTTCTATAGTTACACCATGTGGTGTGCCCCCTCACCCACACCTTCTTTTTATTTCTGGCCGGCCGAGGAGGGGGTGAGCTAAATTTATTTAAAGGATCCACTGAAAAGCGTGATGGAGAATGCATACATGGCATCTCTGCTATCTGGCACACATTTGGAGAAGGTTGCTGAGTGGTTCATGGTGTCATCCTGCATAGTGTCATTTCCCACATATCTTTACAGAATAATGAAAGGTAGATTATCAAAAGGGTTGGGCATTTTTATGGCATAAACACATCCTTCACAATATATTATTGTAATATGTACCTTACACCTGATCTTGATTATTAATGTACAATTGAATTTACAATCATCTTTTTCAAACTCTATTAGACACTACCTACTACATGAAGTATTTCCTTTCCTTTCAGTTAGAGGGAATTGCCCTTTTTAGATTCAGCCTCTTATTTACATTTATTTAATTCGTTAATCATGAATTATGAATCCAAAAAAAGTCTGAACAACATGACCTCTTGTGTTTTGATTGTGTGACCTCACACAGTGTCCATACACCTGTCCTACAGCTGATGCCAAGTTATTGTGCCCAAGGACGGGAGAAACCGCCACATCGGTGCCGCGGTGTCCCTTTGACATGACCTCAGCGGTCCTTGTCAGAGGTCCTCGTCAGGGACTCCCCAGAAATGACAGAAACCTCTGAACGGTCCTGTGCATTGTCTGACTTTATTGTTGTTGGTAATAAAATTTGCAGTGTTATTTGAAATTGATTTTACTGATCTCTTATATCGATCTTCTCTATTACAACATCTGCATTTCAAGATTTGACTGAGAATTAGAAGAGGCTGAGTGCTGATTATTCTCGACAATTAGTGAATCAGTGCCAAATGTGACTGCGCCATCCGTCTGTGATGAGAGATCAATGCTGATCAGAACCAGAAATACTTTATTTATCCTCAGTGGGAACTTTGATCAGACTGTTTCAATTTAGTAAAAATACCCACTGATAAATTTCAAAGAACTTTGAAATGGTCAATGTTACAAGTGAGATGAGCATACTATAAGACCCTAATGATTGGTTTAGATGATCAAACAAAGATAACAGAATTTCTCAGTCATGACTGAAGAGAGTGTGAAGGGGGAGGGATGGTTGGGGGGAGTAGTTCCACAGTGTTGTCCAATGGTCTTTCTTAATTTAGCCATGGGGGCAGGAGGCTCCCCCCTGCACTGACAGAAGGAGGAGTCTGTGTCAGTCACTGACTACTGGTTCATTATTACCTGCACAGCCCTGCAGCATTCACAACACTCGTGCGTCTGTGTGGGAGCACTGAAACAGAGAGAGAGAGAAGACAAACCCAAGAAACGACAGAGAATTTTTTTTTTTATGCAACGTCCCCCATTTGGGAGAAGAACCTGCCTGCTACTGCTGACCTGTAAATAAAAACTGCAAGGCACCAGGCAGTAGACATGGCAACCTGTCTGGGGCAACTGTGCAACACTGGAGCACTTTTCACATGCCTTCTTTTTGTTTTCAGCCTCTCTCATGTTTCAGTAGATGCAGAACCGTTTGATCCAGCTCACCTCTACCACCACAGATCTAGTCTCAATGAAGACAACATCATCATTGCCAACAACGGGATCAGGGTACCGTTTGGGAGGTCTGTGTTCCTGGACCCTGTGAATGACCTGATAGCAGAAGTACAGCCTGGTGACCGCTGTCACATCACAGTTCTGGACAATGACCCACTGGCCCAGAAACCTGGGATGCTCACTCCTAAAAAGTTCCCGTGCTCATTTGGACCTGATGAGGTGAAATACACTCATTTTGGATCTCGGAGCCCCAGCAAGGATCGGGTGAAGTTGCAGCTTCGTTATGATTCCCAGACAGACACAGTGATTATCCCTTTCATGTTGGAGGTGGAGGTGGTTTTCCAGCAGCTTGAGATCCTCACCAGGAATATGCCCCTCAATGTAGAGAAGCTTAATGGTGACAGTGGTCCAATTGACAAGAAGGCTCTGGAGTTTACCTATGAAGATGGTGTCACACGGTGTAAAATAACCACTCTGATCGGCGCTGGAGGTCTTCCCAGGTATGGCACACTTTTGAACAACCCCACAAACGGACAGCTGGTTGACTGTGGAGAATTTGTGAAACAAGGCATTCGCTACCAGCACACGGCTCAAACCAAATCACCTAACAGAGACTATATTCCAATGATGGTAGAGCTGCAGGACAATGAAGGTAACGTCATTATGCAAGAGCATTTCCAAATGATGGTCCGGATCCGAGAAGGTGCAGAAAATAGTGCCCCAAAACCGAGCTTCGTTGCCATGATGATGATGGAGGTTGATCAGTTTGTGATGACAGCTATTACCAGTGACATGCTGGCAGCTGAAGATGTGGAGTCTGACCCTGATGATTTAATCTTCAACATAACGTCCCCACTGGGCCCTCAGCAGGGTTACATTATCAGTACAGATGACCAGAACCTGCCAATCACCTCTTTCTATCAGAGAGACATCAAGGATCTTAAAATAGCTTACAAGCCACCCTCTGAGGACTCTGAGGTAGAGAGGATTTTCCAGCTAGAGTTTGAAATAGTAGACACTGATGGTTCTGTGTCTGATTCCTTTGCTTTTATGATTGTGGTGAAGCCTATGAATACCATGGCTCCTGTGGCGACCAAAAATACAGGGCAGCTATTGTTCGAGGGGCAATCCAGAGCCCTCTCCACCTCACAGAACTTAGAGATCAGTGATGAAGATAACCTTGAAGATGTGAAAATCACCGTTGTGGATGGCTTAAAGCATGGAGACCTGACCGTGCTGGGTGCTCGTCGGAAGTTTTTCACTCCTGCCGATTTAGAGTCTGGCATTGTTGTGTACCAGCATGATGGTACCGATACCTATAGTGACAACATCATTTTCAGAATGTCTGACGGCAGTAATGAAGTAGAGTTTTTGTTTCCCATCACGATTGCACCCACTGACGACGAGCCCCCAATTATTAATGCAAACACTGGTCTGGTGCTGTTCAAGAACGAAGTGATGCAAATCTCTCCCTTCATTCTGAGCGCCACAGATATTGATTCTGAAGATTCCACCATCAAGTTTGTCCTGGAGGCGCCCTACTCCACTGTGGGGGAACTCCTCCTGAGGCAAGTGGAGCCCCCCTCTGACCCCTCTCTCTGGAAGTTCAGCGAGACAGATGAGATGTTTGAGCAGGTGGTGACTGAATGGTTTCAGCAGGACATTCTTGATGGAAAGCTGTTCTATCGCCACATCGGACCCCATAGCACCACCACTGTAATTGATCAGTTTGTGTTTCGCGTCCAGGATGATAACGACCCTCCTAATCAATCAGGTGAACAAATGTTCATCATAAAAATACATCCTGTGGATGACCTCGTTCCGGAGCTTTTCCCAGGCACCACGCTTCACATGACGGTCAAGGAATATGAGCTGACGCAATTCAAAAAGAAATTCCTGTGTTACACAGATTTAGATTCAGATGACAGGGACATAAAGTACACCATCATTAAAGCTCCAACAGACACAGATGAGAACAATCCAGCCCCCTTAGGTGAAATCGTTTTGACTGACAACCCCGACATTGTGATCACAGAGTTCACACAGGCCCAGGTCAATCACCACAAAGTCGCTTATAAACCCCCAGACCAGGAGCTGGGTATCACTCCAAAAGTGGCTCAGTTCATGTTCATTGTGGAAGATACGGCTGGTAACACGGGAGAAGGACAATTCACCATTTTCCTTCAGCCAGTTGACAACAAACCCCCGATTATCACAAACACCGGCTTTACTGTTATGGAAAGGAGTTCCTACGTCATCACTAGAAAGGAACTGCATGCCACAGACACTGATACGGACGATGAAAATATAATTTTCACTGTGACACAGATACCTCGACATGGGCAGCTGCAATATTTAGGCATTGATATGACAAACAGTGAAACTTTTGTACTTGAAGATGTAACAAACGGCCGGCTCACGTACGTTCATGGCGGCGAGGAATCCCTCAGTGATGTCATTCAACTGGATGTCAGTGATGGTTTTCACGAGGTACCCATCACTATTCGGATCGCCATTGAGCCAGTCGACGATGAGAGCCCAATGATTATGCTTCCAGCTGGTCTGCTCGGAGCATCAATCGATGTACTGGAGAATGGAGCGACAGAGATCACGAGTAACGTTATACAGGGACGCGACGAGGACACCGATGATCTCATGCTCACTTTCATTGTGGAGGCACCTCCCAGACTAGGTGAAATCCTGGTGAATGGTGCCCCCACCGAGAGATTCACCCAGGAGGACATCATTAATGGGGCAGTGGTGTACGCTCACACATCTGGTGAAATCGGACCCATCAAAGAATATGACTCCTTCAACCTCACTCTGTCAGATATGTCCGATCAGTGGGTCATTGGTGGCAACAAAGTTCAAGGGGTAACAGTTCATGTCACCATTCTTCCTATTGACAGCATTCCACCTTTTGTTAGCGTTGGAGAGCAGTTTGTTGTAACGGAAGGGGAAAAGAATGTCATTACACTGGACCACATTCAAGCAGAGGATATTGACACAGACAGTGATGATATCCTGTGCACCATCATCGTCCAACCAACATCTGGTTATGTGGAGAATATTTCCCCAGCAGCAGGCTCTGAGAAATCCAGGGCAGGGACAGCCGTCACTGCCTTCACCATCAAAGATGTTGTACTGGGTCATATATACTATGTTCAAAGCATCCATAAAGGTGTTGAGCCTGTAGAAGATCGATTCACCTTCCACTGCTCTGATGGTATAAACTTCTCTGACCGCCACTTCTTCCCCATAGTCATCATTCCAGCCAATGATGAGAAACCTGAGATCTTCATCCGTGAATTTATAGTAATGGAGGGTATGAGTCTGGTCATTGACACGCCAATCCTCAACGCTGTGGATGCTGACCTCCCTGAAGATGAACTGCACTTTGAGATCATCAAAAATCCCAAACATGGCACAATAGTTCAGCAGCTCAGCACTGGCACAATCCCAGTCGATAAATTCAACTTGGAACAGATCAAGGAGGCATCCAACATTGTCTATGAACATGACGACTCGGAGACCAAGGAGGACAGCTTCGAAATCAGACTCTCAGACGGGAAACACAAAGTGGACAAAACAGTTCTTATCATGGTTATTCCTGTTGATGACGAAACACCAAGAATGGCCATAAATGACGGTCTCGACGTGGAGATCGGTGAGACGAAAGTCATCAGCAACAAGATTTTGAAGGCAACAGATCTTGATTCTGTGGACAACGAATTAACATACATCGTACGTTATGGGCCAGGACAAGGTTACCTTCAACGCATCAGCAAGTTTGGTGTTGTTTTGGGTAATATTACCCTGGGAATGAACTTCACGCAAGATGAAGTAGACAAACAGCTTATCCAGTATGTACACACAGGCCAAGAGGGAATCCGTGATCTGCTAAAGTTTGATGTCACTGATGGCATCAATCCCCTCATCGATCGTTACTTTTATATCAACATCGGAAGTATCGACATGGTCTTTCCAGAGGTCATCAACAAAGGCGTGACTCTAAAGGAAGGAGGGAAAGTAACTCTGACCACTGATCTACTCAGCACCACAGACATCAATAGCCCTGATGAATTCCTGAGCTTTAGCATAACACGTGCACCCAGCAGAGGCCACCTAGAGTGTACTGATCTCCCAGGTGTTCCTATCTCCACGTTCACCCAACTGCAGCTAGCTGGCAACAAGATCTACTACATTCACACCTCAGACGATGAGATGAAAATGGACAGCTTTGAGTTTGAAGTGACTGATGGGTACAATCCTGTCTTCCGTACATTCAGAGTGTCCATCACTGATGTAGACAATAAGAAACCTGTCTTGACAATAAGCAGATTGGTTGTGGAAGAGGGTGAAACCAAGCTCATCACCCCATTTGAGTTGACAGCTGAGGATCGGGATACCCCAGACAATCTGTTGCGCTTCATAGTGACCCAGGTGCCAGTGCACGGGCAGCTGCTTTTCAACAATACGCAACCGATCACCATCTTCACCAAGCAGGACCTGAATGAGAACCTTATCAGCTATAAGCATGATGGCACTGAGACCAACGAGGACAGCTTCTCTTTCACTGTCACAGATGGAACTCATACCGATTTTTATGTTTTCCCTGACACCGTCTTTGAGACGCGCAATCCCCAAATGATGACCATTCACATCAACACAGTGGACAACGGCGTGCCGCAGATTGTCGTTAACAAGGCTGCTGCTTCACTCAAAGTCATCCAGACAGGTCACCTGGGCTTCCTGATCACCAGTAAGGCCCTTCGATCAGAGGACCGTGACAGTCCTCAGAAGGTCCTGAAGTACTCCGTGTCTGAGGCTCCTCTGCACGGCTTCATCATGAACATGGCTCTGGGCAATGACAGCATCAAGACCTTCACACAAGGTAATGTGCAAATTTAATTCCTTTTGATCACTTTTAATCTTAATACTAATCATTATTCTTATATTATTTTTCTTTAGTTTAAACCACAGTTTCTTAACAGTCTTCACTCTTCAGAACCACATAGTGTTTTCCAGCACACCGTCCATAATTAGAATGCATAGTAGATGTCAATATGATCTAAATTGCAACATGATCTAAAACATTATTTTGAGACCTAGATGTCAAATATTTAATTGCGGATTTGTATGAGAGATGTTGATGAAGGTTTAAAATAAAGTGAAATGACATTAAGGTAGCATGCATATATATATATATATATATATATATATAGATAGATAGATAGATAGATAGATAGATAGATAGATAGATAGATATAGATATATAAATGAGTAAATAATATCATATGATAAAACAAATATATAGATCATGAATGATGTATGTAACATATATAAATACAATACAAATATATATGAATACAAATACAACCTAAAATACATATAGAATACAAAAAGGGGACCCAGTTGTTACAGTAATCTCACACTCTTTCCATTTCGCCAACAGCTGATATCAATGACATGAAGATCTGCTATGTATTGCTGGATGGGAGTAATGCCACAAGTGATATTTTCTACTTCACTGTTGAAGACAATGGTAAGTAATGTTTCATGTTTGTACACAGTGACACTGAAGTGGGGCTCATCTGAATGTCTGCCTTTAAATGGCGTCGTGGACATGTGAAATCCAGGCAGGATGTCAATCTCCCAAGTGTTTGCATCACAAAGACTTAAGGCAGTTGGCCATGACTGACACCGCCATCTCTTTTCGCCCCATTGGAAAAGGTGGCAGGTTTAAAGGACAGGGATCAAAGGGCGCTTGCTGCAAGCACAGACTGTGGGGTGGAAAAAGTGAAAGATGCTGACCTACCTCATACTCTTGATACTATTCTTAATGAACAATAAGTAGCTTGCCTGTCAAGGTACTTCAGAACGTTCAGGTGTTCCCAATCATCATCTTGTGAAGTGGCAATGTGAAATTGTTCAATATATGTGTGAATCAATTGTATATCCTGCTTGGAATCACTTACATTTAGTCGCCCTCAAGTGAGTACCCTGTGCTGAAAAATAAGTATGATGCTTATAATATGGTGATGACCCACTCCTTGGTATTTGAGGCTGGAATTCAAATGAGGAGATCCTGTTCTTCATACTCTATTTTCTGCTTTACAAGTTCTCCCCATCATCCAATAGGCACCTCTATACTTTACATTTGATCCGTGCTTTCTTTCTCAGCTTACTGACGCACTTTACTTGTAGTTTTGGATTACAGTAGCTGTGTATATTTACTGAATATTATATTGCCTTTAGGCTGTCATGTGAGATACAGCCTGTAAATGATAATAATATCCATAGGTTAGACCTCAAACATAGTCGTATTCTCTCATCTTCAAGTATATGAGCTGTCGGTACCTTATTTGTTTAGTTCCCTTCACCTCTAAGGCTGCTGTAAATTTGTGAACGTGGATGTAAATAGAGCAAATTCAAGGCATTTAAGTGTAACAGGTGGCTTTTGTGCATATGTTTGCATCAGCTGTTAAAACGCTGAACAAGATTTAGACATGCAATCAATGCAGCAGGGAAAGTTTAGTCTATAATTATGCTGGATTGAAAGTCATGTAAATGGCATTCCCATCAGGGCCATTAGGAGGGCACCTTGTTTTTTCTCTTTTTTTCTAACATCTCTTTCTCTTGTAAGGTGCTACTGAAGGCATAATGAGTGAAAAGTGTGATAATTTTACTGCTGATGAGCTCTGGTTTTTATTGTCATCGATCAGGATTTTGCACAAATATTATCATACATCTTCACCTGCAGCTGTTTAAGGCAAAGCCATTGTATATCTTTGTCTTTAGGTGGATTTAAGTGGGTTTAAGCACAGGAAGGAAATACAAGGCCTTCAATTAGCTCAGTGTTTCTGCCTCTTTGGAGTAGACTCATCTCAGTCAAATCATGTTGCTGCCTGAACATGGTTCACATATACAGGGCAGAAAGAAGTCAGCTCTCAGGACGACTGGCATGTCATCAATAATGAACATAATGGATACACTCATCAACATACACTTGCCCGGGCATGTACATACACACATACACACAGACACACACATCTGCACACTTGCAAACAAATACTGAGACACATCCGGAGGAAGATCACCTGACAGATAAAAGCCAGTCAGTGAAGCACTAATGTGAAGTGTTGAAGAGGTGACCCCAGGGCCGTGGAGGGAGCTATCTCAGACATGAAGGGACACGCAGGTAGAGATGGTCAGCTTATCTGCTGATCGATCTATGAGGGTCAACTATTTTTGTGGGGAGCAAAGACTCTCAGACACCAGTAAAGACATTTTAGTAAGTCCATTGACCCATTGACTGCAAATTTCATTTCACAGTCAGGTTAAGTCAGCCGCTGAGTATAACGTTTTGAATTTAGTTTGGAATTGTGCTGAGTTATTTGACTATTCATGAGTTGTTTCTGTATTTTTCCTTTAATTCTACCATAGCTGCGTTTTCTGAACGTAACACAGCAAAACTATTTAGCTGCTACTTTAACTTTATTTGTAACACGTCCTGAGTGTGACCTCACGTAAGGAAACACCTCAGAGATGTACTGATATGTGCAACTACTCAAGGGTCTTAGCAGCCTCTAAAACATACTTGTTCCTACATGTACAGATGTCCTCACATGTGAGTCAAGAACATGCACACACTCATAAACGCAGTCCCAATAATTAACTTAATGATTAGAGGAGCAGCCGTACAAAGTCCTTATAAAACCTGTGTACCTGTGTTAGGAGCGCAAACTACGTTTTTAACT
>CAAKHB010007622.1:124409-142988 GCA_901007665.1 Aeoliscus strigatus | reverse complement strand
ATTCTTAAATATTGTCACCGAAAGACAAAAAAAAGAAAGAAAAAAGAGAGAGACCCCCCCGCCAGAGAGGCTCAATCCTCGTCTATCTGAAATTGAATCTCGGATCCGATTTCCGGCATTTACACACAGAAAAGTAAAACGGCGGTTTTGTTGTTTGAAGCCTCGAATTTAAGAGTTCGAGAATTGAGAGAATGAGACAGTGGAGGACGCACACACACACACACACACACACACACACACACACACACACTGTGAATCTTTCTGCATCTGTCAGGTTCATTTTCTGAAACTTAAAAAAATAACTTTGCCTTTTCAGACAAAATACGTTTTTTCGTCGTTGAAGTCTGATGTAGCCTCATCAGTCCATCCAGTGAATTATTCCAACCACTTAATTACACTGTTTGGAAAAGAAAAAAGAAAAAAAGTTCAAGCATTTAAATTTGAACTTTTTCATTTTCCACTGCAGATTAAAAAAAATCTTTGCAAATAATTTGAACACATTTTCTGGCCAAAAACGTCAGTTAAATGAGAAAATATTTTCAAGAGAAACACGCAGAACAGTTGTCACGTGACCAAAGGAAGCGAACTATGAAACACGACTCTGATATTTAATCATCTCCAATATTTTTCAAGCTTTGAGTCATCACGTGACCCCACAGATTCCCTTATCTGCAGGTCTGAAACTAAACCAAACAAATTCTAAATCTTATTTTCATTCAGTCCATCTATCTACTGCAGCTTCTCGTTTCTCCTTTTATACATGTACAATAATTAAAATCATCTTTTCAGCTGCACAAACACACTTTTATTCACCAAACTCTATTGATCAGTTTCCTTTTCATGCAATTGTCACTGATCTGTGTGAGGGTGAATTCAGTGTCTGCATTAAATGGCTCTCAGTTGCACAAAAAAAATTAATATTTCAGAGAAATGTACCAATATTCTATTTACATATTTGAATCAAAGTCATGTTCAGTGAATGAGAACTGAGACGTTACACAAATGTTCCACTGAAAACGCATATGAAAATAATCAGAAGAAAGAAATACTCATCCACACTTTTTTTTCCAGAAAAATCACAGCCAGGATTTCTTATTGGAAGGAATACCAGTCACATTTTAAATGTATTATGATTATTTGGGTGATTGCCTGTTTGGGGTGGGGGGGCTAAGACATTTCTTGTCATGGTTTTGAGTGTCTTTGATCTTGATGAGACAACGTCCAACAGATTCTTCCGGTTGGAGCAGTGAACAAACGCGAATGAAATATGAAACAAACTGAAGCGAAGGAGAGTCAGTCACCAGTTTACGACCGCTCATATCGTCCACCGAGGTCACTGAGGTCATCAGGTCATCAGGTCAATGTCAGTTCATGAGCTGTCACAGAACCTCTGAGCTCTCTGATAAATGGTTCCACATCAACGCAAATAATTAAAACAAATTATATATGTTTTGCTAGCTTGTGTTTTTGGGGGGTTGAGTTTCTTTGCACACATGACGTCAGTATTATGAAAATCCTGGAACATGATGTGTGTGTGCACACACACACACACAACTAACTGGAGCTCAGTGTGTGAGGTGAGAGCAGAGGCAGCAGCAGCATCAGTACCAGCAGCAGCATCAGTACCAGCAGCAGCAGCACCACCATCGGTCCCGGCCGACGGAATCCCTCGGTAAAGAGGATGCTAATCGTAGCGTCTTGTGCCTGAGCATGTCTTCCTGGGCCAAATGAGATTAGAGGGAGTGGGATATGGTGAAGCGACGTGCGTGGGGTTCTGGAGGTGAAAGGTAAAGGCACTTATCAGGAGGGTTCCCCTCGGGGTACTCCACCGCTGACTCAATCAAACCCTGCACGCACTTCTCAGTGGATTAGACTAATCAGGACAGAGCAGGGGATGTATAGACCACTTATCTGAAGGAAAACATCGGGCTCCTTTCCTTTGAAAAGACCCTACAGAAATGTTTGTTACTGTTATTTATTACAGGATGCTTGTCGTCGTGGCAATCTTCCATGGAATCATTAAAAAGGGCTGTTCCACTGACTGTAGGCACCAACTGATCCACCAGCCTTTGATGTTCCACGTCCGTTCATTCATTGTCACAATTATTTATATATTTGTGTCTGTGTGTGTGTGTGTGTGTGTTTTCTCCCCCCCAGAATTTGTTTTTCACCATTTGTGTGTCTTATGCCACGACAGATCACACTGATGGAAGGTATCAACACAACAAAGAACCCTGAAAGGTATATGAATATCTATTATGAGACATCCCGTTAGCAGATAACAGCCGTTTTCACACTTGTGATTACTTTCAAATTAATCTCCATTTCTTCAAGGGATAGTTGACTAGTATATCTTTCATTTGTGATGACAAACAAAGTTATTAAGTCCAAGTTTCACTTACTTTTTTTTGGGGGGGGGGATAATAAAAAAAACAATTGTATGTTTTAAAGCAGCTGCACATCCTGTTTGAATGCGATGAAAAGTATTTTTCAGCATCTGAGGCTGTTGACAACACATTTGAACGTATTAAACATGATGGACGAGCGACTGACAACACACGTTTGCATTTCTGTTGCGTTGTAAACTGCATTCCATTGGCTTTCGCACCGTAACACATGTTACCACTGTCGGATGTTCATTCGTGGTGACGTCATTTTTGTGTGAAAAGCACGTTGTTAGAGTTCCAGTTTCATCACCTCATTGCAGCTGGGACGAAAAGATGGACGCCTTCGGGGAAGACGTTTGTGTGCTAGTTCACCTTCCAACAAATCCCACTACAGTGTTTGTGACAGTTAAAATGCAAGTATTTTTTTACTGACAATACCACGTGCTGCCATCTTGTGGGGGGCGCAGCTTCCTTCCTTCCAAACGTTCCTGTGTGTCGTATTAAACAACGTTCCTTCATGTCAATTACAGGAACATTAATCGCACCCTCTGCTGCTCTCTGAGCTCTGTAGCGCCTCACGTTGGCACAAACTGGAGCAGAAGACAATTCTGTTCCTGCTCCATGAGTCAGCGACAGGAAGTTCCAGCCGGCTCAAAAAACATTTAGTCTAGAATGAGACGAGGACAATCGACCCCGACGTCGATCTGTAATTTCTTTCTGCAAATCTTGTGTGTTGATACGTGTGTTCCAGTGTCAAACAGAAGAGAGATGAATTATCATCCCGTGGTCCCGGCACAGACAGAAGTCGCAGTGAATGCGAGTGACACATTGAACCGAGCAGCCAGCCGACGACGCGATGTCTTTGTGCGACGCTTTGCACTCACTCAGGAATTGTTGATTATTATCCCAAATATGTTGATTATTTGGATGTCATTTGCATGCCGTTGAGATAATTCACAGGGAACAATGTCATCGTTTGGTTGGTTGCATTGATTTACCTTGACTCAGGAGTCGGAGTCGGAATGAGCGCTGCCCCCTTTTACTCTCCATTCAGGCTCCAGCGGCAGAAAAGGATTCGACATTGTTATCAGCACAAAGCAGTACAGTGTTGATTACACCAACTAATTATGGCAGCGAATACTTGAGGAAGCGCGGAGCAGCAGATGGCGGCGATATCAGCCTTGTAGAGAGGCTCGATGTGCTGCGCTGGTGAAGAACGTGAGAGTCAGGTGCCACCAGTACCTGACGCCATGGTGACGCCGCCTCAACAACTAGCTGGTTCAGTTTCACACGGATGCATTTGTTTTTGGTGAACGGGAGAAAGAACAGATCGCCTGATCGATCGGATCTCTGCGTTATAATAGTACGACAAGAATCATGATATGATATCAGACAACAAAAAGTCACCGATCTTAAGTATCATGACACTTGTCGCACTTGGTTGTCCTTGTGTTGTCATTGTGCGCCATTTGACAGCTGTGGAGGTGCAGTGGACGTCATTGTGCTCTGGAGAATTCAACCAGCGGATCGTTACCATGGACGCCGTGTTGGCTGCTGGCAACGGCTTCTTCTTCTTCTCCTTTCGGGTTTGTCCCTCTGCTGGCAACGGCATCACGTCAAAATGTGGATTTTTAATCTGCAATTAAAATCTGCAGATTTTGCATCTGCGTACAACTTACAACATTACACCCAGAGATGTAACGAGTCGTCATGGTGACATGGCCCTCCTGTGATTGGACTGTCTGCGTCATGTGACTGTCCCAGCTCCCGGAGCGTCCCGTTGGTGTACAGTACAACCGACCTGAAGGTGACCGAGAGAGTACTGGGACGGCCATGTTGTTGTAGTTAGTGCGGTAACGACCAAACAAAGTTCACCCTGTGTTTCATACCCAGGATGCAGCCAGCATCGGGGGGACACATACGTGACGTTTAATGCGGATGTTGCTTGGACCACCAGGCCGTCGTTCAGTGACTTTCAGGAAGCGGTGGCGGCTGCAGACGCTCCGCCGTGGGATGTGATACCGGCCTCCTTTGTCTCTCTGGAAAATGTCAAGACGTAATTGATATTTCTCACCGGGGCCTTTATCTTGGTGCCATGTTTCAGGTTCTGTGATCTGGGTTCACGCTGACCTTTACCAGTGCACTTGTTTCTATCTCCGTTTTTTGGGGCCTCACTGAAAATAGCTCCGTGGGATTTCAGTGGGGCGTCTTTCATTTGAGACAATCTTCCCCCCCGCAGCCTCTTTGACGCCAGCTATTTATTTTTGAAACTCAACTTTCCAGCACGTCGTTTGATCTGAGGCTTTTGCCGGCCGACGGTCCAAATATCGCCCCGTTTCTCCGCGGTGACGGAGAGGAGGCGCCGGCGCTGTCGCCGTCCTTCCACGTGAACTCGGTTTCAGTCGGTGTGAAAAAGAACACTTTGTCAGTTGGAACCATTTCAGACGTCTTCTCTTTTCTTGATGATTTCAGATAAACTGGTGTCAGATGTTAAAACAAGGATCCTCAAGGTCGTTGTGAACCTGAAAGATGGTGAAGGTCGTTTCAGGCTTCCTTCCCGACTGGAGCGTCTCCTCTGACGAACCTGATCACTGACAGATGATTATTGATCTCTGAGAGTTGATCATTGATCTGAGTGACGGTTGCAGCTTCTGTCATTTATCAAATCGCTGTAGAAGTTCAATCCAGGTCTCGTCAGTTAAATAGCTTCAAACTCTGTCAAAGATTTTGACTGAGTTTGCAAAATGTTCATTATCTTTGTGGAGCTCTCTCTCCCTCTGTCTCTCTCTCTGTCTCTCTCTCACACACACACACACACGCAGTTTCCACATCGAGTCCTCGAGAAGACACAGACGTCTCGTCAGAGATTTCCACAAGAGGCAGCAGAAACATTCAGGTCACATTGTCTCAGTGTTGTGTCATAACATCAGTGGTTCTCGATTCATTTACTGTTGTTCAAATGTTCACTCCAGCTTCCAGTTTCCGTCAGATTCCATCTGTGCCTCCTACTTTTCATGCAGTGTTGTAATTAGTTTGTTCCTTGATTTTTTTCCAGCAGTAAAAAAATAAAAAATCAGCTCAATTAAATTAGAATCAGCGAGGAGCGCTGACAGAGACTTGTTCGTAGACATGTGCAACTGTTGTCGATCCTCAAGGACTCATTGTGTCGTTGAATTTGTCGTTGAATTTGCTTTTGAAAGGCAAAAATATGCGCTATATACGATGTGGTTGAATGCATCCAATTATGGCCGTTAATTTTGAAACGATGTGCCGTTGAAAAGGATCTCAGGCAAAGTGTTCCTCTGAAATTCTTGTACTCTTTAATCTCACACAGGGAGGAATGAATGGGGAAACTACACGGACCGAAATGGGCTTTCACAACTTAAGTGAAAATCACCCAACCTCATACAAGTGTGTGTGTGTGTGTGTGTGTGTGTGATGGCCTTGCAGTGGTGTGTCATTAGCATTCATTATAGTCCTATAAGCCAGAGTAATTACAGGCCCAAGTGCAGGGAGGAATAGCAGTTTACACTGCTAGTAATTTGATTTGCATCTACGCTAATAACTTCTTTTGTGTGTGTTTATGTGCCGTGTCAGAACACAAGTGCCATTTGGCTGCAGGCTGCACGAGGAGAGGAGGAGAAAAAAAAAGCCTTTTAAATTCCAAGATTGAGTTGCTTTTGCTTTCAGCACTCGAAGCTCTCAATCTGCTAAAGCGTTCAGATTAGCGTGATCACAGAACAAGTGATACTGCATTTTTCCGAAACTCATTTTTGGGGGATGTGTGTGTGTGTGTGTGTGTGTGGGGGGGGGGGTATGAAATATAGGTCAGTAAAGAAATGGGGGAGTCTGCAGTTTGTGCTAAAACAAATGAGCCGTTGAGAAAGTTCTTGTTGGAGTCACAGACGACCCTGCGATCCGTTTCACGCTGTCGTTTCATCTGTCGTTTGAAGCCGTTGGATGCCAGCGTCCGGGGGGGGACTCGTACCTCTGATGACCGACTGGACAGAGAAGCGTGACCCAGAGCTGATGAGGTCACCGGGTTAGGACCCGGCTTTTGTTTGTGGACAATGACATCCTATTTACCTGGCGGGCTCCTGCTTTCTTCTCCATGCGCCTGTGACTCCGAGAGGACCGGACCTTTGTCTCGCTGACAAACAGAGGATCAGTGCTCTGATTCGCTCAGTTCCACCTGAGTGAGTTGTGGCTTCGAGGCCGCAGGCAGCGGACGTGGTCACTGCCTCTCCCTCTGCTTGAAATATTTCTGCAGGAGCTTTGCTCTCAAACCTGTTTTTTATTTTTAATGATTGGATCGTGTTCTGTGTGTAAACACAGAAATGACAGTATGAGCGCTGTTCAGTGTGTGTGTGTGTCTGTGTTGAGGTGAATCTAAACCTGGGTTTGGGGTTTTCTGGTGTTTTTCAGTGTCACTACTCACATTCAGGTCACTTTTTTTTCTGCAAAGTGACGCTCTGACGTTTGGGAAAGTCACATGACGCAAATGGTCCAATCACAGTTATTGTCATCTGTGGAGATCCACGTCACCATTTCTGGAGAGGTGATGTCAGGCTACACTGTATCCTACACTGTATCCTACGTCCTACCCTACGTCGTATCCTACGTCCTACCCTACGCTGTGTCCTACATCCCTACCCTACGTCGTATCCTACGTCCTACCCTACGTCCTACCCTACGTCGTATCCTACGTCCTACCCTACGCTGTGTCCTACATCCTACCCTACGTCGTATCCTACCTCCTACCCTAAGTCCTAGCCTACGTTGTATCCTACATCATACCCTATGTCTTATCCTACGTCCTACCCTACGTCGCATCCTACATCCTACCCATACGTTGTATCCTACATCCTACCCTACGTTGTATCCTACATCCTACCCTATCATGTCCTACGTCGTACCCCACAGTGTCTTCTGTTCTTTTTGTAGCCTCATGTGTTTTCATCAGTTCTTGTTTCCAACTTCTTGTACATCAAACACATCAAACATTCGATCTGCCAATAGAACCCAGATACCCGTGAGTGACAGGAACATTTTTACCAGCTCGTTCCCCGTTGTAACGACTTTATGCTCCGCTGGCGTTTTGTCCATAATGTTATGGAGAACGTGTTTGATTAAAAGTTTAAACCGAGAGCTGAACTGTCCTTCGACACCTGGAGGGCCTCTGGAGGTCGGAGCTCGACATCGGTGATGAAAGCCACCTGATAGCCCCCCCCCTCCCCATGGAGCCTTTCCTCTTCCGTTTACCAGCTTCCTAATCCGCCGCTAATGGTTAGCAGTGGAGGCCCAGAGGAGGACTCACCCATTGGTGTGTGCAAATCCCTGCTGGAGTGGGAGTGTCGCGCTTGAGGAAGTGCTCAGCGAAGCGCCGCAGACGGGACCCTCATGCCATGTGCACCAAACACTCAAGGTGACCCAGCAACACAAATGTCCCCGACACACACACACACACACACACACACACACACACAGGAAGAGTTCCCACACAAAAGAGACAGGCAGATTGCGATCTGTGGCAAACGCCGAGCTGTAAAGACGGGATCTTCCTTTTTGAAAATACTCCAAATCTGTCACATTGTCGAAGGTCGATCTCATTTGTCGCCGTCACGACTCCTCGTGTATTCTGAAATGAGGATTCCGCCGACACGCATCAACTTTTAGCGAGAGAAATACTTGACAACGAGAAGAACCCTGATGCCAGAAGAAACAAAAGTATCAAAGCTGCTCCGAGCTGCTCGGGGCGTTAAGGGCGTCTGTGGAGAAGTGGTGGCAGAGATGAGATAGAACGTGATTATATATTAACTGCTAATTAAATGTTTCAGGGTTGCAGCCATGTAATTTTCTTCATCAGCTGATAAGAGATTAAACGGTTTGTTCTCACCGTGTTCCTGCTGCGCTTTGGTCTTCACCATCATCACCGCTGGTGTGTGTGAGTGTGAGAAAGGAACCTGTGCAAAGGTCACGTCAGCATCTCAGCCTCCGGGCTCACGGTCACGCTCAGACACCGTTTGTTAACCTTTGTAAACGTTGGCGGTCTGAAATGTGACGCCGCCCCTCCTGTGTGTCTGAGAGGGATGTCGATGTCAGTGTGGAACAATGACGAGATGGACCGATACACCGCAGCCAAAACCGCTGCCACAGGCGGTTTGGTTTGACCTTTGACCTACAGCGATGTCACCCCGGATCGACCAATGGCTGCTGGCTTTAGTTTGACAAACGTCTGTTATATTCAGACCTGAATGAACAAGGACGTTTCAAGTGACTGCGACAATAAGAGACACTGGACAGCTGAGTGTGGGTGTGTGTGTGCGTGCGTGTGTGCGCGTGCCGACTTCATCGCCACGACGTAAACTCGTGCGAACTCGACTTGAATAGGTTTGTGCATCGCAAGCAAAAACACAAATTAGGATTTTATTCTCCTTCAACGCAAAGCGTGTCTCACACCGCCCGTCCGAAAAAAAAAATAGAGGAGCAGAGCGGACAAACAGAGACGAGCTAATCCCGCAGCAGAAAAGTGTAAAAAGAAGATTGATATTAATATCAAATCAGGCCGTGAGCGGGAGAGGCAGCGTAGCGCGAAATGCTCAATCTAACCCACGTCGTGGAGCCACCAAACGTGCACTGACCTCCTTCACCCGTCCACCAGGGTCCTGTCGGCTCTGATGAATAATGGAGGCCCGGCTGGGTGGGAGCGGAGCAGCGCCGCACGGCCTCTCCTCCGCCGCGGACGTGTCCGTGTCACCCCCGGGAGACACGATGGCCGACGAGTCCCTGAAGCCTCGATCAATTATTGATGCTTGATGAGAGAGGAGCCGAGACAATCTCTCAACTTCTAACTTCCTGGTGATGTGAGAGTGAGATTGAGCGGTCCTGGAGGACGCCGCACGCCCCCTCGGGTTAATTGTGGTTAAGCATCATTTGTGTGCACGCAGCGTGATTTGACAGCGGAGATGAGTCTGACCCACGATGGTCTGTGGAAATTGTCTGGAGTCCCATTAAAATGTGACTTCAGCTGAGCTCAGTGGAGCATGTTAGCATGTTTGCGCTGGAACTTTCTCCTGCTCTTCTTTCTTTCTTTTCTTTTTTTTTTTTACCTCAGGTGATTGCTGCTTCGTTTCTGCCCGATACGGACACTGAACAAACATGTGCAGATCAAAAACAACTCCCCTGCAGTCTCACGCTTCAGCCTAAATGCCTGTAGTGTCCTAAACAGAGATTATCTGGGCGGCTCATCTTGATTGTCTTCGCTTTTTTTTGCTCCCAGGTGGCTGAGAGAGGTCCACATGTTTGCACAGGCACAGCAGCCGTCTCTTGGGGGCAATGCTGCAGCTGCTAAACCCTCTGATGCTTCTGATCGCACACCCTCTGTGTGTGTGTGTGTGTGTATTTATCTGTCTATGCATACACACAGACACATAGACTCATGTGATAAATAGACTGTGTCACACACTATTACGCCGCAAATAAAGACTGCGATAGCGCCCTGCTTGAACGACGCTAATCTCCTCTGTGGAAACCTGGAACTTCTTCATCTGCTCATTGGATGTAATAAATGTGATCACGTGATGAGGAATAGAAGCCGTTCTGTGATTTGTCTTCATGTGAGATGTTTCTCCTCTGTTCATACGAACCAAACCGCTGGATGCTTCTGTCACCAGTGTAACTGACAGTGAGAGCGCCCCCTGAAAGAAAAGTAATTCACTTTTTAACGCCGGTGTGTCTGAAACGTCTAATTAAAGTCGTTTCCAGTCAACCTGAGTGCCGCTGTGGTTTCAAAGTTCGTTTTCAGTCAGGAAGTGGCTGTTTGTGCTGTTTGAAGTCGGCTGTGGTTGACGCGGGGAACCCTGGTGCCCACGGTGAAACACACGATGTCTGCGCTCCGACAGCAGTTTGTTTAGGTTGACACAAAAGAGAATTTAAGGTCTGTTTTGGCCCAAACATAATTACAGGGTTTGAAATGAGTCACAGCCGAGTGTGTCGGAGACTCAACAATGTTTGACGAAGAACTTGTTCATCCCATTGTCGCTGCCAGAACGCCGCTGCCCTGTGGAGACAAACCAACACACACATGCACAGGGAGAAGAAAAGCCAAATTCATCTCTTTATTCCTGCATTACTGCATGTTTTCATTCCTGTGTCACTCTTTGTGTCGCGTCTTCCTTTTGACAGTCAAGCTCTGTTTTCTTTTTCTGTTTTCTGCTCCGAGACAGTGGGAGACTAAACTTTCTTTCTATATTTCCTCCCTCCTAACTCCTCCCTTTGTCAGGAAAAAGAAACACAAGGACACAAACTGTGTGTGTGTGTGTGTTTGGAGGGGGGGGGCAATGAGAAGTTGCAGTGGGAGGATTTGCCCATGAACATATTTTTGCAATCAGGAGTGAATCAGACAGATAATAAGTGTTTAAGAATCTGTGAACCCTGTGGAGTGCGTTCCTCCTCCTTTATCTGATGCAGCTATCGTTGTCTTCTTCTTTTATCAGCTTCCAGTTCAGGATGCCACACACCAGCAGCTGCAGCTGCGGGGGGGGGGAAACGCTTGGCTGCAGTGCCCCCTTGTGGCAGCAGGGACAACAACAGGCTGTGTACAGTCCAAAGAATCAAAAAGGGAATGAAGGATCTGTGTGTTTGTGTCGGACAAGCAGAAGTGGCTGAGTTTGAGCGGCAGGTTTTCACAGGTGGAGGTCCTCGGCGGGCCGCCGTGTTCGGGTTCTGAGCTTTGGTCCGGCCCAAACGAGCCTCCCTTGCTGCTCCGAGGATGAGAGGACAGGAGATAGGATTATGTGCTGATTTGCGTTGGTCTGGATGAACAAGCCCTCGTTAGCAGCCACGTCAGCGTGAGGACAGATAGCGCTCTCATTAGCCGTAGTAATGACCACTTCGGCGCACCGCGCCTCTAATTGCATGTTTTGTTCCCTCTCAGGCCCGAGCGGCGCTCAGTTCCTCCCAGAACGCCGCTGTCGCTCTGGAACTTCCCCTCTCCTTCGCCCTGCCTCCGCCATCTGTCATAGTTGACGACGCAGCATGTTTGCGGCCGTCGCTCCGTCTCAATGAGGCAACGCAGATTAAAAGAGTCGACTTTGGAAGTCGCGTCGACTAAATGGAACAGATGAGACTGGATGAAACGGCCGCTCGGGCCCCCGTAGCTAGGGCAACGGGGGCTCCGACTCGATTGTGCTTGTGTCGATTAATTCAGATACGCAGAGTGTAATAATTTTTGAAGATGTTGGACAATATGATGGAGCGGTGGAAAACTTAAGATCTCACCTTTTGATGCTGGAGAAAGCGAGAAGCTTCCAGCATCAAAAGCGCTAATCGTCTCCTATTTCCTGAACATAAAAGGTTACCGCTTCCCCCGTTTTACCTCCCCTGCTGCAGTGATACGTCATGTCAGTCGTTCTACTATGCACAAGTGCCGCCTGTCTTTTTTTTTTTTTTTATTGTGAATTCCAGATCGGGGGACATTTGATATGGAGGCTCTGAGGGTTCTGATGCCCTTCTATTTTCCTTGATTTCTTTACCAGTGGGACATTTGTGCCTCAACATTCTTTCATGTACATCCCTTCTCTGAAAGTAAGTTGTTTATTCTCCACGATGACTATCTCCGGCTTGGAGAAAAAAAATCTTCTGAAAAGACTTCTGAGTAAATCTGTCCCGGCTTGGTCCTTTTTAAATCAAAAGGCTTGGGTAGGAGTCGACAATAGCTTAGACTGCTCGGAGGAGGCGGCTTTCTTTCTCCATTTTCCAGCCATCTTTGTGATACTCGTGAACACACGGCTTTATTACGAGAAGCTAACTTAAATCAATTTAAAACAGCTTTTGAAATTCCTTTTGATATGCCATTGTGTTTACGTGAAAAAGAATGAAAAGGAAATCTGGATTGTAACATCTGTCGTATCGGGTGCCCCCTCCTGTGCAACTTTCGTCACACGCACAATGAGGTATTGATCGATTCGAGTCCATTTAGGTTTGGAAGTAAATAAAGAATTTCAGAAAAAAAAAGAGACGACACACACACGCACACACACACACACACACACACACACACAAACGTATTATCTATCCGGGCTAGAAAGCAGCCAAAGCAGGGAGAAAGAATCGGAGGGCCTGCAGGCACACAAACGCATTAAAGACATCCAGAGCACAGAGGCAGCCAAGCTATGCTAAGCCAGCAGGATGATTCATTTAAGCACATCGCTCGTCTCTGTAAGCGCCACACTCATTGTTGCTCAGCTGTGTACGCCGCAGCCAACGGCAGCTTCAAGTTGGAGCTGGTCATCCTTTAGAGCTAAAAAACTATCACGAGTTTGAACCCGACAAAGAAATCCAGGGCGGTTGTGACCGGGGAGAGACCTGAGCTTCATGCCGCGTCACCGTATCTGCCCGTCCATCGGCCGGCCGCACGACACGACTCCAGCGGCTTCGAGTGACATCTTAGTGTGTTGTGGCAGAGTTGGGGAATTGTGCTGAAATACCTCTTTGCAGAACCTGAGCTACAAGCAAATCCTTTTAATCCAGTACAGTGTACTTAAGGACTGACCAGTGGTAAACCCTGGAGAAGAGAGAAGTATTAATAAGCTGTCACAAGGCTTACTCATTCTATGATTTCCACAGACACTTAACTGCCATGGTGAGAGGCAGGGGAGGGCTCGGGGATGAGTGCTCACCCCTGATCTTTACCCCTCTTAAAGCAGGAGGGAAAATGGAGGCAGGCAGGGGATTATGGAGTGCAGTAATTGTGGAGAGGTGTTGGAGTCAGGATGCAGCATTTCTGCTGGATTAAGACAAGAAGACAGGCTAATCTTGGATTGGGAGAAGAGACACAAGGGTCGGAGTTGTTCTGGAGCCCTGAGGCCGTTTGGAAAGCTTAAGTGGCAAAAAAAAAAAAAAAAAAGAGAGAGAGACTGCTTATCCATACTTCTCTTGTGCAGCACAACGTCCCTCCTCAGAATCACCATCTCCTCGCATAATAAACGCATCCGTGTCATTCCGCTTAAAAGTGATGGAGGCAGAATGGCAGCGAGTCTTTTTTGCTTTTTTACCGTTGAAATAAGTTGGGTCACTTGGAGTCAGAGCTGCCTCCACGGAACAATCGACGTGAGGGAGGAAAAAGTCATTTCTTCCATTTCATCTCCGTCTCTCCCCTCTCTCCCCTGGCGTCTTTGAACCGGCGGCGCTCGCCGCTGCTTCCTCTCTCAGTTTGTTGTTGTGCCTCCATTGTCTCCCTGAGGGGAGGTGACCCTGTGTCTGCTGGTTGTATCAGCAGCCCTGTATTGTACTCGGGGGGGGATTTAGACTCTCAAAGCATCTTCCCGCCGCAGCTTTCACAGCAAACACCCAAAGTGGTATCTCGCCTTTTCTCTCGCTCAGACATTAATCTTGCTCTACCCTTCTACATCAAAAATGCGTGTATTGTCAGGGAGCGCTAATGTTTGCCTCCTATTCACTATATATACACATATATGTATTTTTGTGTCTGAGGGAATCAGTCGAGTGCATTGTTCCCAAATCATTGTAATATCTATTTAGAGTGGCAACAGCAGTGGCTGCCGATGCTCAGTATTCACGGAGCATAAACCAGCCTTAAGACTTAGAAAAGCTGAAAGGGCTTATCCCTATATTCTTAAACTCCCCTCTTTTATGTTGGTCTTAGGCATTAAGGATAGGATTGTGAATAGCAATTGTTCAACTGCTGCACTGAGAGTGAGTGTGTATACGTGGGTGGGGGTGCTTTATTCCCCGGCGAAATCCGTTCCCTTTCTCCCATTTATTTCAACTGTAAATATTAACTGTGTTCTTAACTCTTAACGCTGTATTGGGACAGAGTAATGTGCTTTTAAGGATATATTATGTGAAAGATTTTCCACTGCATACACTGCCGCTCGAAATAAGAAAAGGCTATTTTATGGAGCCTGAAAACAAATTTGCTACGGCAGAAAGAAAAAAGAGGAAGAAGAAGAAGAAGAAGAAGAAGAAAAAAAAATAGATGGAACTTTGCAGTATCAAGTCGTCAGCAAACAATAAAGGAGCGATCTCAGGGGGCTGGGAGGATCTTTTTAAAAAATATGTCTGCACCCCCAGTTTATTTATTTATTTTCTGTCTTTTTTTTTGTGGCTCCGTCTCTGTGTTTCAAATCCGCGCTCGGGCTTTCTTCAGAAAGTGTGTAGTGCTAATGCATTTCAAAAGCCCCTTTTTCAAAGCACAATAGAATATCACCGTAGAAGTTTAGCGGTTCCGCCGAAGAAAGTGGCTCAGTCGTTGAGAGCTGTTCTCCATTGTGCCGCCGCCGAACACATCCTCGCTGAAAGGTCGACACCGTTTTTCATTTTCCGTCGGCGTGCTGGGCGTCACACGGTCGTACGCTGTCTAATAACACGTTAGAATAATTACTGAGCGACTCGATGTGGAAGTTCAACAAACCCTTTTTATAAACCGACAATAATCGCTCGGCTGGAGGTGGAGCACCTGCTGATGTCATGTAAAACCCTGTCTGACCCTAAGGATGAGTCAGCATGATGCTCGGTGGGAGGGCGGGTCCAGTTTCCTTCATTCTTTTTAGATTTGTTCTGTTCCCTGTTCCACCGTAACGCTGAAGGAAAGTCTTGGCACTTGTGTGCACACCTGGCAGTAGAACCAGATTCTGCAGCATCCTGGAGATCCAGATGTTCCTCTTGTCTCTGCGGGTCCGTCTGGAACCCCTGGGTCATTGCCCATGAGCCGCCTCAGTTTGGACCAATCACAGGGGGTCTATCTGGGCGGGGCCTGACAGGATGGCCACAGTGGTTCTCTACACAACAAAGATGAACGCTGCTGATGAGGAGTTTGAATCGTCTTTGACAGGGAACAAAGGATCGTTTCCCCCCTGTCATCTCCCCCTCAAACGTCTCCTTCTCCCACGGACTCGTTTCACTGATGATGTTGGTTCTTTGCTCTGATTGGTCGACTGGTGCCGCGCCTTCAGGTCTGCAGGTCGTTGTCCAAGAGGATGTAGGTTTATCCTGGTAGATGAAGGTCTGGTTCTCCAGGCTCCGTGACCTGTGGACAGAGGTGTCCCAGAGCATGGACCCTGACCCCAGCTGACCCCAGCTGCTCCCCGGTGCCGCCGACCGACTGAGTGCGCCCACACGGCTCGACGACCGCTCGTGTGTTTTCATTCAGCTCTGACTTGTGCCTGAGCATCATCATCCAGCAGATGAAGGAGTGGCTCCTCCACTGGATGGCGTGTGTGTGTGTGTGTGTGTGTGTGTGTGCGCGTGTTGGTGGTAATAGCTCAGCACTCCACACTGATGGTTATTAGGATTTATGATTCCCATCAAAAACAATGAAGCTGCGTGGAGTAGCTCCACGTGTGTGTGTGTGTTTTGCTCCACTATAACACACGTACGGTATTCTGACAAAACACTTTGTCAGAATATGAACTGAGGCGGTTCGTGGGTGGCTGAAGGTCTGCGCTCACACCGGGTGAATGAATGATTCCCCAGCCAGGAGGTTGTGAGAGGACAAGGTGTTCACAGACAGGTGGGCTATTTGTTAAGCTAAGCTAATTAGCTAATGGCGTCACCTTTTAGCGTCGGATCAGTTTACTGATGTTAATCATGGAAGCGGAGTACATTTCAATCAGCTCTGATGTTTGACTGCATATCACATCACTGTTTTATGTTTTTATGCTGCCTGTTGATCGACACTCATTCCTGCGTGTGTGTGTGTGTGTGTGTGTGTGTGCGTGCTGTAATTTGAAACATATAAAACCACAGACTTCATAAACGGGCCGACATGATTTCCAAAAGTGTTCCACTGGGGAACAGATCTATTTATTTAGCTGTGGGATATTTGCCTGCACATGTGAACTCGTGCATATTCTAATTTGTCCTTGTCATGTTTATCATTAATCTTTGGCCCTGTTTTGCTTGTGACACGGTGATTTGTTGAGACGTCCCGGCGGAGAGCTAAAGACATATTCCTTTTTGATAATGGCATTATGCCCACGTCAGTGAAAACGTGTCATATAAATTATACATTCAGTGAGTCCATGCGTCATACGTGATGTGGCAGTCGTCAGTCTAATGTGTTTCCGTGTTCCCTGGGCACCAGTCATTGGTCCCTCATCATGGTCTTTGATTCTAAGTCATATAAACAGTTCATATGTATTCATGGCCACCGCTTTATATTCAAATTACAAAGAAAACCCATGAAATAATACACTTCAGGCACGTCTGTGGCCGTCACTCAGAAAACCGGATTCATCGTTGTACTACACCAAAACAATGGGCGAGATCTTACAGGATTTTTTTTCCCCCGTTAATCGTCCGTCTGCCAGATGCTCGAAATGTTCCGCGGGACAAAACTCATCAATCAAATAAAACAGAGCAGCACACTTGATATAATTTATTACTGTTCAGTCGATCGGTCCGACTTTATTTACACACTTTTCAGGGAAAGAAAAGAAATACAAAGTGCTTTCAGCATTCAACTCAAACAATCACGCCTCCAGTCGTCTTAGCAACAGTAATTAAAACAAGGAGTGTGTGTTCGCACGTCAGTCATCAACCATTGATTATTGAAGTGGGCGGAGCCAGCAGGTGATTAATCATTCGTCAGTCCGACTTGTTCTAGCTGCCGTTAATGCGACGCAGAGTTTCTTCTTCTCCTGCTCGATGTTAATGCGGCTTTTACATAAAAGTGATGCTGAGAGCCGGGGTGAATCAGCAGACTCAGGAAGAAAAGGAAAGTAGAGACGAGCAGCTGGCAGAGATGAATTAGAGGCGCTCAGATACGAGCAGGTGACATTTCTCGCCCAGACGCTCGGTCCTCTCCCCTCCATTTTTCTCCGAGGTAACGGAGGGTGAGAAGGGTTGCTTTGTGCGAAATAGGACAACATATAAAATATATTCAAAGAAAGTATGAAATTCCCCAACTTCAAAAAGCCATTTAGCTCGTCCATCCGAGTGACGTAAGGGAAAATAATATACTTGACCCCTTTGTCTGGACACTTTGAGAAGTTTGTTATAATGGCAAGCCCTGTAATAATTCACTGTACCTCATGTATATTAAGTAGAAATTCACCGGCTTTTATGATAAATTGCCAGAGTAGAGCCAGGACACCTCTTTTGCATTTCAATGCGAGAGAGTGTCAGATTCTTATTTCATTACCAGGCGACACATTAGCTGATGGATTTTAATTTTCTCCCCCCCTTTTTTTTTTCTTCCTCCAGTGAATCCACAGAGACCGGGCTGAAACAGAGTCTGAGGACAGGTGAGAAATGAAATAAATAGTCATACGTCAGTGTCGAGAACCCTCTACAGCAATATTGAGTTGATCACAAAAAAAAAAAGAGAGAAAAAGGAAAAAGAAAAAAAAGGTCCTTTTGAACCTTTGGGGAGTGTCTGTCCAAGGAGTGAAACGATTTCACCCTGATATCACCGACGTGCTGAGTGGACAGAAACTGAAGGTTTAATTCGTTGTACGATAACAATCAGGACGTGGTGGATTCTGAGCAAGGGGGGGGGGCTGGGCAGAACTTGACTCTCACTGCTGAAAAAACCCACATCTCTGCACGGAGATGAGATCCTTTGTGAACGGAACGCAGGGACCGCTAGGGGCGCAGAGGTGCTGAAGGAAACGGGTCCGTTTGGACAGAACACGTCTGGTCGACGGCGGACCACGTCCGCCGTGCTCCTTGTGCTCCCGTTGTCCTGATGCTGTCTGTTTCCTGTCGACGCGCTGCGACGAGACACAGACGAGTGAACCTTCAACATTCCCAGTCCGAGCCTCCGACAGGAAGTGGAACACTCTCCCGGCCTCAGACTTCGGTCCAACTCAGAGTTCAGACCCAAGATGGCGTCGGCAGCTCAGTATCAAGTGGTCAAAGTGGACGTTGGACACAAACATCTCCAACGACGGTGAATCTGATGGTGTGAAATATCAGACAACGTGCTCACTGCGAAGAAATGTGTTTGTCATGTTTGGAACTGCCGTGGGTGTGTTCAACGTGGCTTTGAACTCTGATCAGATCCTCTCAGTTCACACATGTTTTCACAGCTCATCGGCGTTTGGTCTCAGAGGAGCAGCGCTGGCGTCTCTCTGCCTCCCACGTCCTCCATCCACACTCAGTGACCCCCCCCCCCCCCCCCTCCCCCCCCCCCCCCCCCCCCCCCCCCCTTTCCCCCCCCCCCCTTCCC
>CAAKHB010007622.1:107833-122039 GCA_901007665.1 Aeoliscus strigatus | reverse complement strand
TCAGGGGGTCTGGCCGATAATTGGCATGCAGATTGCAGCTGATGGCGTCCTGCAACAGAAGAAAAGAACTGGCTAGTTAGAATAATGAGGCAGGCTGGCTGATGGATGGGAGGAGGAAGAGGAGGAGGAGGAGGAGGAGGAGGTCATAGGAAACGTTTCAGACACAACTCCTAACCCCTACACACACACACACACACACACAAAGACACAGAGACACAGATAAACACACAGAGAGACACAGACACAGACACACACACACACACACACACACACACATTTTCCACAAAGCCCTGATCTTTCTTTCCTCCTCTCCGTACCCTTGTCACCATTGAAAGCGTCCGATCTTCCACCACCTCCTCTTTTCCTTCCTATTCTCCTGCTTTCTGCCGCTGTGAACGTTGGGAGCACAGAGACGGATCCGGTTGGAGTGTGCAGAGATTCAGAAAATGTCACAACTCATTAGGAGCCTGACGCCCCGAAGAGACTTGAGTAGTTTAATTACAGTAAAGGAGTTAATTACTGACGTCTCGGTGGAGTTGTGTTTCTCATCCTCTGCTGGTGTCACGTTTCCAGAAACAGGAAGTAACCGGCCTCGACGGAGCAGAGAGCTTCACGTGCTCGGAGATGTTTCTGGGTCGTTCTGCAGAAAACTTTTACTCTCATGCAGATGTGATGGGCCGGTGTTGTTTGGAATTGACTGGGGGTTGGGTCTCGGCCCCCGTGGTGAACACATGTTGACGGTGTGTAATTGTACGCAGGCGCCTCGCTGCATGGGACACACACACCTTGATTTTGTAATTCCATTTTTGTAATTTAATGCTTTTTGTGGGATTTACGAGCCCGTTCATTTCTATGGAAGAAGAGAAAACCAGACAAAATGACAGCTGAAACAAAACAAACTACACTGGACCTTCCTGTTGAGTCAAGGGTTGATGTATTTTACAGCGTCTCTTTCTACAATCAACCTGCCTCTGTGCTGCTCCAGCCTGGCCGTTACATAATTTGCGTACGTTTTTTTTTTTTTACATACGTAATTTTCATACATTATTTACGTAATTTGCTCATGTTATTTATGTACGTAATTTGCGTATCTTACATAATGTGCGTCTGTTATTTACACGTCTGTATTTTACGTACTCTGTGTACATAATTAGTGTATTTTACATCAGGTCATTTCACCTTGCACATCTACCAGGTCATGTAGTGACGTAAATAAACAGATACATATATACTGTGTGAACTATGAAGTACTCTGTTGTGCATGAGACTTTTTCCTGATGGACGGTGGCCCGGTGTTGGAGCGACACCCTCACAGACAGTCAAAGGTCAGAACACTGATACGACCAAACGGTTCAATAAATGTTACAGGAGTTGTTGGTTTTGACGTTTGGCGGATTGTGCGCATTTCTTTGAGTTTGACCACGTCCAGGTGACGACGACGCAGACGACTGAGTTGATTCACAGGAACGAGCAGCCAAGAAAGAACTGAAGAAAATGAAGTTGATCGCCGCTCAGTGCCGAGATCTCCATCACGGCCCTAATCTCTCATGCACTCTCATCAACACAACCCAGAAGGGAACAAATTCACTGTTTCATCCTCCTTCGGTGAGGAGCTGTGTACAGTACACACCAGATCAAAGCCTTAATTGAAAAATAATTATAGGTACTTAATCACAGAAAGCACCGGGCTAATTGAAGTGAAAACAAGGAGGCAAACGCAGACCCTCAGAATCGCAGCAGAAAGAGGATATTGTAAAAGCTCCTTCTTCAATCCCCATTGTCTTCCAGATTAAATAGGAGAGGGCTATTAGCAGAGTTAATTGGCTCTCTAATTTAGATCTCGCCCCACTGAAAGCATAACGGATGCGAGCCTGTCGTCCGCTGATGTGTGCACTCTGTCACGCTGTCCTGCTGGACTGTGATTGGTTAATTGCTCGGGGATTTTTGAAGTTTTCGCTCATTCTTCAAACGGAGTCGATTTGCGGAGGCTGTGTTTGTGTGCCGAGCTGGCCGGGTCGCCGCCATTGTTTCAGGTGTTTGCGAGCGGCAGCCGCTTCTCCACAATGACCACGGCATCTTAACACGCTGAGCACGTTTGTTTATTAGCCAAATGCTAGAACAAAGTCTGTTCCACTGATTTCTAGCAGGAGTAAGATGCGGTTTCTGAACAGAAGGAAATATGTATTGAAATCCTGGTGGTGTTTAAAGTTGCCTGAGAATCTGCACATTCACTTCAGGCCAAAACTCACTGGTAGGAAGTTGAGACCTCTACTCTGCACTCACTCTGCCCTCTAGAGGACAGCCGGCGCCAGTGCACTTATTACTGACTAAAGATACATTCAGACGCCCAAAAGGTGGAAGAAAGTAGATGGCCCATTTTTCTACCATTTTCCAGCCTTTCATCATTTCACTGCGTGTCTTTCTAGTGTTTTCTTATTGTGGCCTGAGTGGTAATGGAGCTCTTCACCCGAGTTCAAAATAGAAGTTGGTGTGAGAATTTCTTTCAAGGTCTGTCACCGAAAACTTTCCGACAAAGTCGGAGAAAATGACAGCAGATTATACCGCATGTGTTCACGCCACTCACACATTTTAACCCTTTTCTTCCCGCTGAGGTGACATGACCTGGTACTACAATAATCTGTAGCCATTCGGCCACAAATTCTGGTTGTGAGAGGATGAATCCACTGCCAACCCTTCACTCACTCATCACAGTTTTTACCCAATGATACCAGCAGCTGTGTTTTGGACCATGCATCCTGTGTTTGTGCAGATTTGTGATTATTTCAGCCTGCTGAAGGTTAAATGTAGTTAATTTAATTAGTATATTAATCCAGTTCTTCATTTATTGCACTATTTATATTACAGGTAGTACTAGTTTCATTTATGTACTATTTGTACATACTTTTTTTTTTTCTCTTCCCTACCTGAAGAATTTCACTGCTGTTTACACCGTGTGTTGAGACAAGTGTAATTCCATCTATGCTGTATATCGCGCATATACAGTATATTTGACATATATTTGACAATATATTTGACTTTGACTTTGACAAAAACCTCCTCCACAGCTTCCCTGGCGGTGTCCTTGGGCAAGAAAGTGAATCTCTACCTGCAGGAGATGTGACACATACATTTTCCCTTCAGCGGACTGTGGGTTACTTTAAGGGTTGTTACTTACAATGAGCACTAATACGGCCAACAAAAGTGACTGAATACAAGTTCTTAACCTGAACCAGAAGCACCACGTTCAGTGGATGTTCCTCCAGCAGCATATGTCTGAAATGGTTCCGGAGGCTTTAGAACATATGACATGTTTTACAGCAGGTTTTTCCTGCAGAAGACTACAGAAAAGGGGCATTGCTCCGAAATGGAGTGGGAATTTGATGAAACCTCTGGAACTCAGCTGAACAGTAGAGTCTGATGTTGTAACACACATTTCCTCCTCCGGCGTCACTGCTGAACTGAGAGTGAAACAAACGTCTGAGGACATCTATAACATTCACCTCGGTGTGTGCTTACCTCTTTATGTGAGGATTAATAACGTATGCGCTGATGCATTAAGCATGATTTCACCAGAAAAAGTGATTTTTGTGTGAGTGTGTCCCCTCACAACAAGAAATTATCAAAACATCTGCAACAAAACAAGTCCATTGATTATTGCGTTGTTTATCCCATTAGTGCTATCAGGAGAAAATGCAGCGGTCATCAGTTTATCCGTGTGGTTACGTGTTATCTCCGGCCCTCCAGCAGCACATGATGAATCAAACAATTGTCAGGGTGTTTTTGGGTTAAAGCATCTGGCTCCACTTTCATGAATCGGTTCACCGGTGCTGAGTTCTTCACATGTTGTCAAACTTCCCTTTCCCGGCTTTATTCACTGAACAAAAAGAGACGGAGTGTTTATGCATTTTCCAGGAAAGAATCCCTCTTGATAATCCCATTCACGGAAATAAGTACAGTTATAAATAAAATAAAATCAAATTGTATACATCACAGACCTTTGGACATCATATGTCATGATCCAGTTAAATGAGAGTATTACATCATGAATATGTCATAGATTATACATAATGTGATATTGGTATATCAGTTATGATGTTATCGGTTATGTTGAGATCCAGCTCAATCTAATATGCATTCAAATTACATTGAGTACGATATTAAAAGAAGTCAGTTGCTTCGTGACTCATTCTTGTAGATCTGGTGCCACCTAGTGTGTATAAAATGCATCCCAGTTGAATTCAAACTAGCGGCTATTCACTCTGCTACATACTGAGCAGGTGTTGTAGGAGGATATCATTGATTAATGTCACTGTACATCAGTGTATGTTGGCAGCAGCGACAGAAACATTCAGACGTGTCGGCAGTGAGTCTTTGTGAAAACACGAACTGCATATTAATGAATACAAGAAAGACAGGTTAAACATAACACAAGGCTGGAATGGAGCTTGACAGGAATCGGAGAATAAAGTCAAATACCGTTGGTAAATGTTGGAGGGGATTTGACCCGTTAAAAGGGTCAAATGATAGCGTGACGTGTGGATCAGTCCGGTCCTTTGATTATTTGGCACATCTGACTGTCGTAGGCCCGACTATGTGCTATTTAGGGTTTTTTTCCCCTTTCTTTTTCATTTTACTCATGCACACAGCGCAGATGGATGGGGTCACAGGGGATCCCTGGTGTACGGTACAGACATGTACTGTACATGCTAATACAGAGTCACACTCCAATTAGATAGTGAATATCCAGTCACAGCTACAGTACACCATCTCCACAGCTCATGTCCAGAACCGGAGGATATTTCGGGCTGCTGTGACCATCCCGACCTTAATCTTGGCGAGACGTGGCTCTCTGTCTCCAGAGCGTTAACCAGGTGCTCTATGACTTTCACCCAAAATGGTTGCATCCACATTCCCATAGCACGTGTAGGAAAGTCCCTGCCTTTGTTCCACATTTCCAGCAGAGAAAGGTAAGAAACCCATCCTATGGAGTCTAGAGGGTGTAAAATAGAATCTATGTATCTTCTATGTAGCTTCTATTTGGTGAACTTCCTCCCTGATATATTTACAAGAGTTTGCTAGTATTGTCCTCATTCCTCCTCATTAAGTTCACATTATATGTATAAGTACAGATATCCTTATTCAGGCCACTGAAATCCCTTATTGCAGATCATAAAAATAATCCAGAATGTTTTTAAATAGACAGGAAGTGAAAATGCATCTGAGTGTATGTCACAAACCTCTTACAACTGATCAATCGATCAACAAGTAACAAATGTTTTTAGCAGCAGAGTCACTTCTTGAATCAAGTTAGACACACATTGAATGGATTTGAATGGTCAGTACCTCTGGGAGCAACTATTTGTGATGCAGGAGAATCCTGTTTCAAAGAATTCCGTGTGTTGCTGCAGGAACGTGGGCGGTCGTTGGGCCCTGGAACAGGCCAAGTACAACCTAGTGAACGAGTACCTGCTGGTGAAGTGGCTGTGACCCTCCTCTGTAATGTGTTCATCAGTATGAGTATAATCATAATTCAATCAAAATCAGCATCATGTCATAATTATACTTATGTCATAAATATAATGTCATAATCAAAGTCGTAGGTGTGTCTGCGCTGTTGGTCGATTGGACGGGGGACGTGGGGCTGAATGGTTTTCTTGTTTTTTGGTTTTCGAGGACTCGTGTTTTCCTTGAGTCTTTCCTGTAAATCTGGCGCTACCTGGTGTCTGTAAAATGTATTACAGCTGAGTTAACGGGCAGTGAAATAAATGCTCTGAAAATGCAGCTGTTTCATTTTCTGTAAAATAAACTGACCAGGTGTTGTAGAATGATATCAGTGATAAATATCGGTGTACATCTCTGTATGTTTGCTGTAGAGACAGAAACATTCAAATGCGTCGGTAGTCTGCATACGAATAACTGCATATTAATGAATACGGAAAATGCAGATTAAACGTAACATGAGGTTGGAATGAAGTTTGACAAGAGTCAGAGAGAAAGAAAGAAAATAAAGGTGGTAAATGGTGGTTAAAAAAAATCCGGTCCGGTCCATTCCAGTGATTGGCGGATGACAGCGCTCCTCTCGTGGACGCGAAGAAGAATGAAATCACGCGAGAGTTTCGGTGATGCTGCTGGAGCGACGCTCGTAGCCAGAACCAGCTATTCAACATACCGTTACACCACGGCTGGTCTCTCCTCCTCTGCTGTATCCAGTTCGCCTTTCATGGATGGAGATTCGTGGACCGTGTTTGCGGTGGACGAGATCGAAAGTCCGCAGCTCGGATTCGAAAGGAACCGGAACACGTCAACACGCTTGTTGCAGTGACGCTAGCATGAGCGTCCAGTTAGCAGAGAAGCTAGCTTCTGTTCGTTCGTCTGCCAGACGTCAGGCTAATCTTATCACGCTAATAAACAACCATGTCCTTCAACGTCTAACCTTCATAACATTATTTGATTAGCGTGAAGTGAATCCGTTTCTATCCAGTCTCAGTCTGTCGGGATAAGCTAGCATCCGTTAGCCGATAGCAGTGACCGGAGCCCTGTTTGCAGCTGAGCTGAAAAGTCTTTTGCGGAATGGTTCATTCTCCTGTTAAATGGGGCTTTTAAGGATCATCATGGTGCCGCCTAAGTTCCAGCTTTTGGCTGTTTTGGCATTCGGAGTGGCAGTACTTTTCATTGAGAACCAGATTCAAAAACTGGAGGATTCCAGAGCCAAACTCGGTAAGGATGAACTGGATTGATACTGATTTGTGTTTGTGGTGTTGCAGTTAATAATACTCAAGAATATTAACAGATATTCTGCTCATAATATCTCTATTGTGGGAGAATGCTCTAATGATAATTACTGAAATAATATTCTGAACCAAACTAAAACTTGTCAATCAGTAACATTCCTTCTTCACATACATTCTATTGAGTAGATACACTGGATGTTTTGCAGAAGATGTTGTGAGACATAGGAATTGTTTTGGATTAGTGGAAAGCGTAAGGAGATTGATGACGTCTACACCTCAGCTGCTTTTAAAGCAGCATATGAGCAGTTCATTCTGATTTACTTTCATTATTTCATTATGTAAACAAACGTGCAGAATTTGGAACAATACAAGGATGTCGGACTGATTAAGAAAATATCAGCAGTAGACGTTTGTTCGCAGCTGAGCTATTAAAGTTGGCGACGAGTTATCTGACTCAGTATAACTGTCTGAATCTCAGGGCACTTATAGGTGCTGATTGTGCGACACTAATTGTGTTGTTTTCCAAATGTACTGCTTCAGAACGTACCATCGCCAGACGTGAGATGGCTCAAGCACAGCAGCATCACAGTGAAGATAGCGGACAGGACTTATCACCGGTGCCAGAACAAGACGAGACGATCATCATCTATAACCGGGTGCCCAAGACAGCCAGTACTTCCTTCACTAATATCGCCTACGACCTCTGTGGGAAGAATCGTTTCCACGTCCTGCACATCAACACCACCAAAAACAACCCTGTTATGTCCTTACAGGACCAGGTAAGAGTGTGGCGGTCAAACACTCCGACTGGACAGACGTACAGACAGACAGACTGGTTGGGGTTGGTCAGTACTCTGATATTACCCAGTGTAATACAACAAAGGAGCAAATACAGAAGCTCATCTTTATGGGACGCTTCCATCGTCACTACTGAGAATCTGGACGTAAAATAAGGTCGTTGTCGTGGCTGCAGTTGTAATATGATACATTTTCCACACGTCTGTGGCTGTGATACTTTGAAAGACAGAAGGAGAGAAGTCCTTAGCAATCTCACAGCTGTGGGACGTTGTGTTTCATCAGACTCTTTCGAATCTAAAAAAAACACTTGAACATGCAGGACCCTGATAATGTGTTTGCAGAAGCTTTAAGTTCAGCTGCTGATGTTGTTTCTCCTGTGAGTCCTTCGATCGTACTGACGCTGCCTCAGAGAACGTGTGCGGCTCCAGCACGCATTAGCGCCATTCCATTGGATGCATTTCCTGCTGCATGTGCAGCTGAGGACACGGCGTGTCGATGCCTCTGACCTCTGCTGGTGTTATTTTGGTCGGGCAGACAGGTCCAAGGCAGAGTCCTGTGTCCTGCTTCGTTTGCTCACTAGTGTGGTTCCTTTTGCATCATGTTAAACACAGGATTATTTATATCAGCCCGCAGATGCGTGTGTGTGAGAGAGAGACAGACCCCAAATAATAATACTAATAAGTTACTCATTCCAGGTGTGAACCAGCACCAGATGCACATTAACAACAGGTCTGAACGTGTCCTGAACGACTGAAACGACTGAAAACATGAACGCCCTGAACAACCTGTGATACCACTGACACAAAGTTTAAACTGATTAACCAGTAGCAGCTTCTAAAAATACATGGTGACCACAGCTTCATTGGATCTTTATCACCCTCTGGACAAGACTGACGGATGCACTGAACTCTGACACGTCCAGACAGAAAGCTGCAAAGGTCTCTGCGCTCCAGTGAAACAGGCAGTTGAACTGTGTCTGTGTCCTTGTTTCACCATAATTACTTTCCATTATCTCTGGCTACAGGTGCGCTTTGTGAAGAACGTCACCACCTGGAGTGTGATGAAGCCGGGCTTTTATCACGGCCACGTAGCTTATCTGGACTTCTCAAAGTAAGGCCCTTCATTTCCTGTGAAAGCGTTCATATCCTGATGGGTCACAAACAAGGAGAGGTCACGTGTTGATTTGTGACGTGTCGATTTATAGCGTCGTCCTTATCTCTCCCGACACGTATCAGCGGAGTGATCGCAGCTAATTATCCTCTCGGTGTAAACCCTGTTTGTGTTCTAGTCTCATTTGACTCCTGTCCTTGTCCAGGTACGGGGTGAGAGGGAAACCTTTGTACATAAATGTCGTACGGGACCCCATTCAGCGTCTGGTGTCCTACTACTACTTCTTACGATTCGGAGACAACTACCGACCCGGGCTCCGACGCAGGAAACAAGGAGACAAAAAGGTTTTTGTCAAAAAGCTGCTGGTCTCCCTGGGTTCCTTGTGTGTTTGCAGATCAGACATCAGTGTCCTTTTGTCTCACAGACCTTTGACGAGTGCGTGTCGTCTGGAGGTTCTGACTGCGCTCCGGAGAAGCTCTGGCTGCAGATCCCCTTCTTCTGTGGACACCACTCCGAGTGCTGGTGTGTGACGGTTCATACGGGATGAGCCTTTTACATTTAATTGTCCTGTGTGTTCTGCTTTTCTGATTTGTTCATTTCTTTTGTAAAGTGCCTTTGAGCTCTGTGAAAAGTGCTATCTAAATGAAATGTATTATTATTGTTCTTCTTCTTATTATTATTATTACAAAATGTCACGACGGTGAATGATGATTCCATAAGGATCGGTACAATTCCCGTTCTCAGCCTTCAGAATGTTTTTATGTCAACATGAGGTGAAAATCCAGCATCTGTTTGTCACAAACCACTTTCCAAACGTCTCTTTATCATCCTAACACACACACATTCATGTGATGAGCGTAATGTTGCAGCTTGCACACCGCTTACATCTTATTTCTTATTTAAAAAATGTATTTTTTACTTTTACTTACTGTAATTTAAAGTATTTTTTACTTCCTATATATATATATATTTTTTTTTTTACTATATTAGATTTTCTTTTAACTTTTTGAACCCTGCGTGTCCCTCTGTCTCCATTCTTGTCTAATGTATCCATCCGTCCGTCTGTCTCCATCCGTCCGTCTGTCTGTTTGTATCCGTCCATCTGTCCGTCTGTCTGTATCCATCCGTCCGTCTGTCTATATCCATCCGTCTGTCCGTCTGTCTGTATCCATCCGTCCGTCCGTCTGTCTCTCTGTATCCATCCATCCGTCCCACGTGTCGCTGCAGGAACGTGGGCAGCCGCTGGGCCCTGGAACAGGCCAAGTACAACCTGGTGAACGAGTACCTGCTGGTGGGGGTGACGGAGGAGCTGGAGGACTTCATCATGATCCTGGAGGCAGCGCTGCCACGCTTCTTCAAAGGAGCCACAGATCTTTACCGCTCAGGTACGGATGCACCTACCCCACTTCCCCACGACCGTCTGGAAGTCACGATCTAACGCAGCTTCTCGTGCAGGAAAGAAGTCCCACCTGAGAAAGACCACGGAGAAGAAGGCGCCCACCAAAGAGACCATTGCCAAGCTGCAGCAGTCCGTCATCTGGAAACTGGAGAATGAGTTTTATGAGTTTGCTCTGGAACAGTTCCAGTTCGTCCGCGCCCACGCTGTCAGGGAGAAGGACGGCGAGCTGTACATCCTGGCCCAGAGCTTCTTCTACGAGAAGATCTACCCCAAAGTTAACTGAAGCCGCGGGGACTGGGTGAGAAGTCAGACACACTGGGAAGAAAACAAATGCTGGACGAACCTTTGAAACTTGTACAGACGGACTCTGATTCTGGTCAGATGTTCCTCCTGCAGCTGTGACACGGATCAGCTGTTTGAGTCTTTGTTTGTTCTCGCTGGACTTTGCAGACAAAAGCTGCAAGCGGTTTGTCCGGTGAACGAGTAGAAAATCTCACCCGGTAGAGACGTGATTTGCCGTCCTGTCGATTGTTGTCGCGCCACGTTCCCGGTGCGTCCGTGCTTGTTTACAGATCCGGTACCGTCCTCGGCGTCTGGGACCGATCTACTGCATGAACCGAGTTGACACCTGATTCGGACAGGAGCGGATGTTTGTCTTTTGTACAGCTCGCTAACGCCTCCACATCATCATCGTCCTCAGCCATGACACAACGTAACAGCGTGTCTTTCCTTTAAGACACTCCAACGACCATCTTCTGACTCTCACAGAGGTCAAAGCTGCATCCTGCTGTTTTTGGACCAAATGGTAGCGTAAGAAAATGAACTGTTGCATCCTTCTGGTGCGTGACTACCTAGTTTTTTACCCCACTGAGATGTTGTCAATTTTTAAATGCTCTTCACATGGTATCGGCTGGATGTAACGGATGTTTTTAGCTGGGGACTGAACCTCGGTGGAGGCAAACAGGGTCGACGCGCCGCCGACTGCTGACAGTGCCTTTTATTCCATTTGGGTTTGTATTCCGGTGGCTCCTCCATCATTTGCTCCTGTGTTGAGAACTTTAAGGTCCTGGTGTTTCATAAACTGCTTCACTGCAAATGTCTTTGCCCGTTTTTCTGCTGTAATGAAATCTGTGGCGGCAGGAAGACGTGTTTTTTTTTTCCCCCGTTCTTCTCCCCCGTAGGTGCTTCTCTTTTTTGTAAATGACCTTTTGCGTTGATCTTGCATTGATCTCTGGTTAAGCTGGTGAGTTTGCTGATGGACTTCAAACAAATGGTTGACAGACACATGTCAGAGGATGAAAAGCAGCAGTTTTTGTCTTGAATGTGGATTAAACCACAGTGTTGAAGTCCAGTTTCTACATTTTACAACCAACTCCTCGTTGGCTTTGGTATTCGTGTAGTTTGTTGACTCAGATTCAGATAAATGTGATGGTCAAAATAATAAGAACACCTCTCAGCTCAAGTACTAGCCTCCCAAATGACCTCCGACCTCTCACCATTACACATCCTCGTGAATGGAGGATCAGTTGCACGGCTGTCGTCCTGCATCGGTGTTCTCTAATGGTCATGAATTTGAAGAAAAGTCCACAGGTACGTGTTGTAAACTGAACTGTTTGTCTTCATTCACTGGCTGACGATTGTCCACTGGGACGAGGAAGGAAACATTCAACATGGCCGCCAGACCCTCTGGGAGTGCCCGTCTGTCTGAGACAAAGGAAAAAAACAGTACGAGTATGAGGAAACACGGAATGGATTCAACTGTGTTTTTAGTTCCACCTGAACAGGAAGTGAGGTCATAAATTAGACACCAAGAACTGAGAGAAAACCAACATGGATGTTGGACGAAAAGAGAGCAAAGAAAATGGGCGTTCAGACCAGCTCCTGGTGCCAGTTGAGTAGAATCAACAGTAAAGAAATGAACAGTACACAAAGAGAAAGACGAAAACTCCCAAAGACAAACGGAGCAGAAGGACAGACTGACATCAGATACAGTGGAGGCAGACTGTTGCTGGATGTTGCTGATGAAGGGACATTTGTCCAGATGTGTGTTTGTGTTGTGTAACATCACACACAGTTTTTGTATTGAAAGAAAAAACCTAATTGGGTTTTGTCATTAGTTCCACTACAGCGTCACCTGATGGCGACGGGACAGACGTTCATTCCTCATCTGTCTCGTCCATGATTACGGCCTAATTGCCTCCTGCGTCTTCCTCAACACGGTGCGCTCAACCGCTGCGACGCTGGAGGTCCATAGCGGGACGAGCTGATCTGCCGGAGTCGACGTTGGTGCCGGTTCCTCCTCCCGACGGTGTCGGCAGGGAGGCAGCAGTTCTCTGCTCCAGCAGTCCGCAGCCTGTTCCTCTGCCCACTGACGCCACCGAGGCCCCAACCCACATCGGACACCAGGAGCGTTCTGCCCATCTCAGAAAATAGAAGTCAATTAACAGTTTAGCTGCAGGCGTATTGGAGCGCTGTTTCATTACCGAGATGAATACAGTCTGATAATGACTCCATCTCATTTAGAAAATACCCGATATTGATTGTGGCTGATGAGCTGGAAGGTTAATTAGAAGCAGAATATTTCAGAAAGTCGTTGCGGCTTTGTTTTTGTGTGGAGGTTTGATTTAGGTCGTCGTGCTGGCGCCAGCAGCAACAGCAGCTTGGTGCTGTGTCTCCTGCTCTCAGAGACAGCCACCAGAGGGCGTCGTGGCCCTTCAGCTGCACTGAAACGCTCCAGCGGGCTCCATTACGGCACCTGGGCGAAGCCAAATGGAACAAACTAATAGTGAATTACCATTAACAATACAAATGACACCATTAGGCACAACTCAGCCTCTGGAGCCTATAAATAGTTTCACTCGGTCTTGGACAATTTGTGCTGCGCTTGCATTGATGACAGCACTCGGATGAACTAAGGGAGCCAACGGAGCTCATGTCGCTGCCTTCTCTCAACGACGGGACACATCGTTTTGTTTTTTTTTAGCGTTTTGTTGCTGATGACCTCTTTTTTTTTCAGTGGAAGTCGTCTGCACCGTCCAAAATGACCCTCTGGATTGGTTTTACACTCACGTTTTTAGCCGGCCATCGGAGACCCAGCACAGTTTCAGAAGCTCCTGACCCGAAGTGCTTTCTGTGCTGCTCCATAAAGCAAACAGAGCAGAGCCGAGGCAGCTTGACCGCCGCTCTCTGGGCTGTGGACAAAACCTTCGAGCGCTTGGCCAAAGGGGACCATTATGTGTACTACTTCCTGCTAGGTTTTATGTAAATGTGCCCCGCTGAAATGGAAGGTAGAATTAAGCCAGCATGTCAGAGGCACTGGGCCAAGAAAGCTTAAGTGTCCCTGATATTCATTTTTCACCGCAGCCTGGTGCAGGTGATGGATTGCAGTTGATGGGGGAGAAAATGATGGAATTCATCATAACATATTGCCAAATTCATCCCTTAATGGCTACTTGCCTTGTGGCCTGATGCACACTGATGCTGAGTTAAAGGTCAGCTGTGTTCTGTGAGGGAGGACGGAGGCGCCCTCGGCTAAATGTCAGTCATCCGTCAGGTTAAATGAAATAAAATCCCAAAAAAAAAAATCATAATACGTTCAGGTCAACTGAAAAGGTGAAAACTGGATTAAACTGAAGCCAAATGCTCCTGTGGTCGTGTACAAAGACCCGACCTGCACTCGTTTGAGCGTGATCACAATGCACCTCGGAGGTGATGTCCAACGTCCTCGGGCAGTTGATCGTTCTGCTGTCAGGCGCTTCATTCTGGTGCTCGACCTCATGATGGCGCTATAGGCAAAGTCCTCGCCGACTCATCGCGAGTCAGTCGGTCCAAGGTCACCGAGGTCCATCAGTCGGACCGTCTGAGACAAACTCCGGAACTTCACGTCGGTCCATCATGTTGCTGAGATGTTTGAGGTGTGTCTGTGTGTGTGTGTGTGTGTGTGTGTGTGTGCGCGTGCGTGCGTGCGCAATAACCTTTCTGTTAACACTCTTCTCAATTAAAATCAGCATCACATCCATCGTTTACATGTGGGAGAACATGATGTAATACATAATGGACAATACGAGCCTGTGAGCGCCGCGGGGGGGTTGACCCCTACAGGAAACTCTCTGCTCCTCTTAATTAGATTGCTCTATTGTAGTTTGACCTTGGTGGAAGACACTCTACC
>CAAKHB010007622.1:97042-107475 GCA_901007665.1 Aeoliscus strigatus | reverse complement strand
CCCCCCCCCCCAATCCTCTTTGCCCCCGTCTCCGCCGCGTCCATTGTCAGACACATTCCAGGAGGTGAGCATGTCAACCCATCAGCAGCCAACGCAGAGACAGAACAAGCGGCAGATCTTAAGCACACACACTCTTCTTCTTCTTCTTCTTCTTTTCTTCAAACGTAGCAGATCAAGGACAGTTGACAAGAACTGATCTGGAATCAGCTGCCCGGAGCGCTCTCGACCATATGGACCTGGGCTGGGGAGACGTGGACCATCCATACATTAACCTGATTATGAAGGCAAACAGTCAAGAGCATAATGCGAGTCTGAGATCTTTGATGAGGCTCATTCCCGTTGCCATGGTTACTCCGTCGAGCCACTAATTGCCACGATGTGATGAACTTCTCCCACATCACGAAATAAGAATAATTGATTATCAACACGGTGGTGATGGTGGTGGTGGTGGGGGGGCAGTACATTCTCTCCCTGTGTCTGTGTGGGTTCTCTCCAGGTACTCCGTCTTCCTCCCCCCTCCACCAAAATGCGGAGGTGAACTGGTCACTGTCAGTCACCTGTAGGTGTGAACGGTCGTCTGGTGACTCGTCCTGGTCCAATCCTGACGGTCAACCTGTTGACACCTGGGATGGGCTCCAGCACAACCGAGACCCGTAACTGTAGCAACGGGACCAGATGAATGAATGAATGCGGATAATGGACTCTGAAATGACAGCTGGTGTTTGTGACTGTGGAGTCGATCAGAACGTGACGGGTGAAGGTGTTTGTCTGTGAAACTCGTTCCACACGGGACAAGAAGCTCTTGGTCGTTCCGTTCTGCGGTTTGGAGCCAAATGTACGATCCAGACCATTCGTCAGGAAACAGTCGTGTCAGCGTGGACTGACGGGCGTTGAATCTCTGAGAGGACGTCGCTGATCACAGCCTGACTCGTTGGTCGTCATCTGTTTTAGATATCTCAACCCATTTAGTCCCTTTAGACTGCTGGCAGGACGTTGAACTCTCCAGTCCTCTGCGAAAGGCCCGATTTGACTTTTCCAGTTGCTTTTTTTTTGGCTTTTTCCTCTGTTGGATTTAGTTTCTTGTCCGTTGGCTCCGTTTGGGTCACTTCCAGTTATCCTCTAATCCCTGGAATGATGTGAATAATGTGAACAATCACCATTTGAACTTGACTTTTGGAGTTTCATTAGCACTAAAAGTACCATGAAAGTCAGTCTGGCTTGAGGGAGAGAAGCTGCATGTAGATTGTGTGTTGGCTGTGACCACAGGTCGACGTGAGTGACGGTCAGAGGTTTACGGCCGCTTCTCAAACCGCCCAGTCACTGACGCTAGCAGACGACACTGGTCAGACTGAGACCTGCAGCATCGTGTGTGTGTGTGCGCGCAAATGTTTTAAATCACTTTCATAAGTATAATATTGACTCGCATGATGTTGATACTATTCAATAATGTTACAGATAGTAGATCGTTGTTTGTGTCCGTCAGGAGATGGAGGTCCAGAGAGGAGCTCAAACATCTGGACGGAGTTCAGCCAGCTGAGGTGGTCCCAGCGTGAAGACGCCCCCTGCTCCTTCCACCGGCCGACCCCCAACACCCGGCCGTGTCACGCTGACCCTTCAGAGATCTTGTGTCGTTCCTCAAGCGGCTCATGCGTTCTTAGTTTGCGAGCGGCTCCACCGGTGTCTGCTGCCGACGTGCACAGACTGCACGTCTCTCCTCTGTCGTTCCTGTGTGGCCGGCTGAGGCTCGTATGTACTGCAGGTTCCAGAGCGACGCGGCCTGCTTGTGTTACATACTTTTGTGGGCCGCCTCCCTGACAACTGACAACAAAGGGTCCATTGAGCAGAGGCAGCGACGAGGGGCTTTGATGGGTAATCTGCATGCGTTTGTAGAGCGAAACTGGAGCTGGCTTGAAGGAAACAGGTGCAACTCATTACAATATCCCCCGTCCGTCTTTGCTCTGGATTTCCTCCTGCGACCTCCTTCCACCCTTCATCACCCGTGTTTTCTTTGTTGCAAAATGTTCGGCGGAGGTGAAATTCCCTCACGAGAGAACATAGACGAGCGCAGCGATCGCACAGGTCCGACATCAAAGCTGCATGGTAACGGGATGTTGGAAGTGAACCCGTCTTGCGGCTTTGTTCTTCGCACGTCATCGACGCGCCACCATGAGCTCTCCCTACGTGAACTCCGTGAATTACGTAAAGGAACAGACATCCGAGGGGATCTGGCTCTGAGCACGACCTCTGTATTTATCGCAGCCCCCAGTAGACACACGATGTATAAATTTAGCACAAAAAGTGCGGTTACTCCGTCCAAATGTTTCCTCTCCTCCTGCGTTCGAGCGCTCAGTCGGTCAAATCCAGTCAGATAAATCACCCAAATAAGCTGCTCAATACATAATGCGTGAGGGGAGATGTTTGGCCATGGCTGTTGTAGATCATAAGCAGATTTATTCGGTGAGGAGTTAACGGCTGATCTTCGATTTGGCTGCGTACAGCAGGACGGATTTCAATGCCGGTGGTTGATGGCAACCTGAAGCCCAAATCAAACAGGCCGGTCGACGGTTCTCGTGCACTGACTCGGGTTCCGACTCACAAACCCAGAACACGAGTCACAAGGAGTCGACTTCGCCGTGGTCGTACCTACCGCAGGAACTGTGACCACCTCCAGAGACCAAAGGGCACCATGAAGTGGTTGCAGATGATGATAAACTGTAAATCCTGCAGGACCGTGGTCAGTGTGACGGTGTTTGTCTGAGCAAACGGGGAGTGTGTCCTACAGTCTGAACGCGTCAGCCTCACGCCGACGGTGAAAACAGCTGCGCTCCGCTTCCATCACAACACGGCGGGTCTGTAAAAAGGAGTTCTTGTGCCAGTTGTCGTAGAACCAACGCGTCGTGGTTCCACGTCCTACTACAGCGTAACAACACACACCGAGGACAAATGGGAGTGCATTGGACCCACGTCGGACACGGACACGGTCATTGAGAGAGCGTTCCACTTCCTGTCAGTGACTCTGATTGTGACTGTGAGTGGAACACCCGTTACTGCGCTAACTCCAAACTCACCACAGCAGAGACCGACGCCCAGTCGTGGCGTTTCGATAAACCAGTGCTGCAGTTTGTGCTGCGCGTGCTGCACGTGCTGCTGACGTTTCTTTTCCAGCCGCGGCGTGAGGAGGTGACTCCCCCCAGAGGGGGCTGCACTTTCACATCACAGGGCCGTTCATGACGCGTGAGTCATGCAAAGACGACTCGGAGCGTGCAAACTCGCAACAACACATTCCACAGAGCGAGGTGCAATCTCTTCCTGCACGCCGCCACACCTCCAGCTCGGATTAGCTCCCAGTGTGTGTGTGTGTGCGAGGGAGGAAAGGAAAACAATCTTGCACTAACAAAACCATTATTAGTTCATTATGAATTAGAAAGCCACATCTGCAACTAATACACGTCCAGGTGGGATTTGTAAAGCGAGTACAGTGCGGAGTTTGTAGCACTAATGCATTATAAACACTGCAGGAACATGTGGCCTTTGAGGTTACGGTTCCTCTGAATATGGAGCTTGATGTTACTCAAATATAATGTTTCTCACATGGGTCAACATTATTGAATCAAACAATCTGGGATGAAACAGAGCAGTGACTTGTTGTTTCTTGTGCTTCTTGGCGTTTTGGGCCACGAATCCTAGTTCTGTGTGTTTTCTGTTTTCTGTGTATTTGTGGAGGAGTGGAGCTTTAATCAAAGCCAGTGACGGACGCGAACCGCCGGCCGCAGCTAAAAGACTCCCGAGGAGGCTCTTTTATCTCAGAAAACAATATCTACGGCGCTACAAGGAGACGAGAATTAAAACTCCAGCGGTTCATTTATTTATCGTCTGCACAAATCCCTCTTAACTCCTCGCCGTCCTGTTGACTCTGCGACGAGGACGCCGATGTTTTCCCAGGCTGCTCTGTTAGATTTTGGGCTTGAAAGAGAAGCGCCGCAATGAGAGAAAAGGGACATCAAAATTGGCCTCTTGTCATCAGGCCCCCGTCTGATCCCCATTTGCCTTTCTCCGGGGGATCCGTCAGCAGGCCTTGATCAAACGGGGATGAGTGTCCCTCACTGTCCCGCTGCGAGCACTTCCTGTGTGCCAGGAAGCCCCAGACAAAGACCTGCCTCTTTCTCCTGGCCGAAAAAAGGAATACAACTCATATTTATGAGATTACCTGGCATCTCATGTTACTTTATAATGAAAGAGAGAGTTGTGTTTGCCCTCGCAGACTTGAAACGAGCGACACCAGGAAATGGGTTTGGTGCTGCTACTCTCTTGTCTCCAAGAAGGAATTTACATCGTTGGCAAAGGAGACAAGTGATGATGTCGGTGGAAAGTGGACAGACGACAAGGGACAAAAGCCACCTTCAAGAGACGCGGAGACGCTGAGAGAGAGGTGCATTCACAGCCCGTCTGTGTGTGTTGGACGCTGCACGCCAGCTGGGGAAAACCGGGAGGAGGAACAAATGTTTTCGCCTCCAAAAACAACCATTTTGCTCCCATTTGTTCTGCTAATGCTGCCTAAAGGCCAAAACTGTGCAGGAGCGGGAAAAGCGCCCGAACGGCCGCGCAGACGTTTCCCATGATGAACGCGCTGAAACATCAACAGCCACGGGGGCGGCCGACCCGCCTGTGTTTGCTTTAACCACCCGAGTGACACAGCCTCAAAGGCCTGAAGGTGCAAAGGAAATTAAAAGGTGGGTTTACGGGGATCGTCCGTATTACCACGTCCTCCAAAGTTCACATTTGGCTGCAAGTCATCTGAAGTCAACTGTGGAGAATCGAGGGGGGCTGCACTCCACAGACGTTGGGATTTTATAGTCACACCTGTCTCTACCTGTCGGGGGGTCAGATGTTAAAGGTTCCTTCACACAAGTGACTGGAAACGAGATCCTTACCCACCGATTACATCAGGTGGACTTTATTAATCCCAAAGGGAAACACAATCAACATTCAAGGCCACAAAAAGACACGTGGTGCTTGTTGTTGATGAGGACATTGTGCGACATGAATGAGGAACGAGGATGAAATGGAGGTGGCTCCAGCTGCTGCCAGATGTTTGTTTCCAGCGATCACGTGTGTTCACTCGCTGTTCTTCGCTCAGAGCCTGGAGCTCAGAGTTCTGTGGCGACATTCTGATGTTGTAATTGTCCGAGGAGACGAGTGACGTTCCGGAACGAATCTGAGCCGTTCTTCACACCTCCTTCACGGGCGTTTTCACCCCGCACGTATTTACTCCTGATGATGATGATGAAGCCACACACAAAGAAACAAAATCTGGAAAATACCGGTGCTGCTTCCTGCTGAAGGGTCGCACAAACACGTCGACCTGTGCGTTGCATCGCGTTTGTCTGCCTGCAAACAATGAATCAGGACGTCTGACGAGTTGTGTCCGACATATTTTTGGTCTTTGAATGCATGAATGTACACAAAAGAACACGTGTTTGGGGTGCGTCAGGCATGTCCGACATGACGGACGCTGTCATTGTCTGCGAGCGCTTGACGAGCTCCTGAGACAGATGAAAGCGCAAACGGAGGACGCGTCCCTTCACACTGAGGTCTGTGTTCAGATCTCAGTGGAAGAATGAAGTCATTTTTGGAATCTGCCCTTTATTTTTAATCACGTCGGTTGATTTCCGTCTTTGAACGCGTGCGTCTGTCACCGACCTGCGTCAACCTGAAGGACAGACTCAGACGGGGGCTTTTTGTTTTTTGGTGTCCAGCTCAAAAGTCTTGGCCCCATATTCACGTGAACAACAAATCCTTCTCAGAAGACGTCATTTTCATCGCCATCGTCTTTCAGTAGCTGCGACATTTGACGCATGATTTTCCCGCAAATGTGTCGGAACGTTGATTTGTCAAGTGACAAAAACAAAGAAAGGAACAAAAAGATCTGTGGACGAACCGTCACACAGCGTCTTCCTCCTGTCTGAGGAGTGCCGCCATGGCGACTGTACACGCTTATCAGCTTTTCATCACCGGCAACCCGAGCGGCTGAAAATGAGGCGAAGGCAGCAGAGCTTTGCGATGGTAAATAGGGTGTCTGATTGAAAGATTGGGCCAGCGGGCCGTGACTGACAGGAGGCCTCATCCAGACGCAGGCGAGCGCAGAGCGTGGTCAGCGTCCTCCAATACACACTACGTGTCGCCCAAATAACCTGGGAGGAGGCCCGTGTCACTTATCTGTGGGTAATTACCCTCAGTGCACGATGAATAAAACGTCTGACAGCTTTGCAGAACATGTGAATGTTGTTTGGCCAAACCCAGACGCACGGGTGATGAACAAAGACGACGTCGTGTTTGTCTCGACTACAAATGCTGTTGAGATCTATTTCACCCTGAATGACGCGTCCGTCCGTCCGTCTGTCTGTCCCCTCGACTGTGGTGGTGTCGCTTCAAAAAACGGCTGAAGGAGAAGACAAAGGAAATGTCGCTCACACACGTTTGTTTACGCTCAGTGCCCGTATGTCCGTCCCAACCTTCGGTCCAATCAGACGACCCGAGTCCAGATTCCAAGATAGCTCAGTATAAACGGATCAAACTGCTTCTGGGTCACGGAGGTCGTCGTTCGTTCCAACCACTCGTATACACACACACACACAACTGTTGGATCTGTTTCTGTCTGACTCCCGACATGTGATGTGAACGCAAACAACTCGTTTTTCTCACTGCAAGCTACCGGAGCAGAGTTAGCTTCTTCTGGTGCTCCAGAGTTTGATTCCTTCACACCTGCTCAGACCAACCCGTCGGACTAAAGAGTCAAACAGGGTGTGAACGCACCCTACGTCACAACTGAGGAAACGCAACATGTCATCGGACGTCGACGCCGCTCGCACGCAAAAACCCAGAACGCATGTTTGATTGCATTCGTCGGGACGGAGCGCGTTTGCTGCAGTCAGGCGACGCCGGCGGTCGGTGGCTGCGCTCCGTCGTCTGTGGGCTTTGTGGAGGGTATAAGACTTCCCGGCTCTATTGTTGAGCTTTGTAATTGGCTGTGTGTTCATGACAAAAGAGGCTCATGGAGGGACCCTGATGAGAAACTGCCTCAATCCAGCTTCTTTTGTTTCTGGATGGGCTTAATTAGAATCGCTGCAAAGACCCCAAAGGCCAGAGAGAGAGGGCCGATTTCATTTTGCTGTTGTCTTTTGTCATACTCACGTCGTCCTCCCCTCATATTTCAGAGCCAAGAAATTGAACTGGACGGTTTTGGGTGAACGCCTGAAGGGGTCAGACTCTCAGATTACTGACGAATACATCATTAGAACTGTGAGAGAGTTTCGTTTAGTGAAGATTGATCTCGGTTAAGTGCTGCGTGGGGCAAATACTTTTTTCCTGCAAATTTACAATCATGTGAGCGGCTTCATTAACGAATCAAACTAGTTTACAGCGGAATATTCTTTATCGTCATTATCTGCAGAGAGAGGACTCAGACACGATCAAATGATCTGTAATTACTTGATCTTGTTATTCTTCTATGATGTTTGTCATTTATGGTAAAATTGCTAATGAATCGTGTAAAGTTGTAAAGTTCACACAGAAACTTTACGGTTTCGATGTGTGAAAGGACTTGCAGGCTTTCTTGTCTGTGTGGTGGGAGGCTGAGACCCAATCAGTTGGAAATCAGCGTCAATCTGTGCATTCTGACCCTGAAGCAGACGTGTTCCACTGTGAGCTGATCGCCTCATAATCAGGCGTTAGAAACGCGAAGTGTTCGCCACAAATATTGACTGTAGTGACAGCTGGCTACAAGCATACAAACATGTCACAAATCCTGATTCATGCTTCTTGGTCAAATCGACGTCGTCGAACTTACAGCGTCGTGTCCGTGTTGACGCGTAGATGGCGGCGTAGGGTACGGGCCACATCACATCAACGCAGAATGGACTACTGGACGCTTAACGTGGTAAAATAAGTAATAGAAGGGGAGAAATTGCTCCAGATAATTGACATCATTGACATTCTCCAGAAATATTCTAATATTATACAAATATGAATCCCCAGAATGTCTACATGGAACAAACTCCAACATTGATGAGTTGGGGGAGTGCCTGATTCATCTGGTGTGAGTTCAGCGTCACGCAGTTGTACTGTGAACATCTGACGTGCTGTTATTAAAAAAGAAAAAGCACCTCCTGGCTCTTCAATCTGGACCAGGGCCTTTTGTGAAAGGTGCCGTAGCATTACGAACACAGTGGGACTCGTCGGTGAAACAGAGCAGTTAATCACTTGACATCAAAAGCCTGAAAGACCCAACAATTTACCTGTGGAATTCTACATGTAAAGTCAATCACGTTGGTTCCCGGCGCACAGAGCGCCTGCTCTGGATGTTGCGCCGTATGAGGGTGATAGGAGTAATCAAGGAGGGAGGGGTGGGGGGGGGGGGGGGGGCTTCTCCATAGGAAGTTCCTGCAAACAGAATGCACCCACTTTTTAAACTCCATTTGTCTTGTTAATGCTCCCCTCTGATTACCTGATTGCACTGGATGACTGTGGAGAAATCTGATTGCGTAAAATTATATAGAGCAAACTTTTGATTGGGGAGGGATCTGGAAAGCTCGCTGCCACCATTGACAGGCTTTGTGAAATTTGGCCTCGCTGATTTGAAATCAGCTAAGTGTCACGTCCCATAATTGTAATCAGAACTTCAGCCTTTTTTTATCCTTGTTCTCTTTTTCACAGCACAACTTTCCTCACGCAAACTTGAAAGCTGGAACAAAGCTGCAGCTCCACGCGACATACAATACTGAAAAATACAGTCATCTGTTTTCAATGGCATCAGTCAATGAGACATAATTTGCTTCTGCATGGGTCAATGACAATGGACGCAATCATTGTCAGTATGTGCACAACCAGTTCATTAACTTCCTCCCCACTGTTTCAAACTATTCCTTCAAGCCTACCGGCAACATCGCTCCATCATGCACTTTGACTTCCTGCAGCAAATGAGTTAACGTCATCCGATCATTGATTCATTTCTTCACAATTCAAAAAAACATGGTTTGTTGTCAAAAGTCAAAGATAATAAATGTTCTTTTGTAGAGAAGACTGGAAATGTTCAAGGTAAGTTTGTTTTTCAGATGTGGTGCTGGTGACATTTCAATGATTGGAACACAATTACAGGCATTGGGAAATCTATACTTCAGACTATTGCATCGTCTTTATTAATTAACTCTCTATTGATTACTGACCTTCCCACTTCAATTTATTTCCATCTCTCACACATTTGTCAACTTGTGAGTCCAGTTAAAAACATTGCAGGGGATTAGGAGAGTCTTATCTCGCGCTTAGAGATTGTTTGAAATGTTTGCGTTCAACCAAAAGTACATTTTATTAGAAACGCCTTGGTCAGAAATCTGTCGTGTGGGTTTAGACTTGATACATGGATACAGGATACATGGAAATAATTTGTGCTGGAGACATTGTTGGTGTTTCTGTGTTCGCTTTTAGTCTCTGACATTCTGAAACTGAAACTGACCTTCATGAATGATGTTTGATTCAAAATTGGCTCTTATTCAAAGGTCACTTCGGTATCGTAAGTGAAAGTACCTCAGGGTTCCGTTCTCAGCCCCTGACTGTTCTCTGTTTAACCTCTTTGTCAAATCATACTCTGTTATATGTTCACTGCTGTGCTGATCATACCGATCTGCATGTGCTGGTCGAGGCAGATGGAATGGATTGTTGTCAGGTCCAGCTCGTTCTAGTGGGTCCACATTGCTGCTGGTGAGGTCCATGAACTTGTAGCTTTCATTCGGTTGCCAAGAATCTAATAATGTCTTTCCCTGTGACTGGACCTGGAGTGGTTTTATCACAACTTTGTACTGAAAAGTCATTTGTATGTAAATGCTCCAAGATAGCGTCTGGTTTTGTTTGATACATGCTAAATGCGAATGCTACAGAAAGTTGTACAATTACTACATCTATTACACACTTTGTGCCATTGTCTCCACAAAGAAACACAGAAGAAAATCACATCACTAGCATCTCTTGCTGGCGCAGAGCTTGTCGGTGTTTTGTAGAAATTCTTGTCATTCCATGAAGGAGATCAACCTTCTTGCTGTGAGTTCCATATAGCGCTGTGGATACTATGGCAGCAAGTGCAATTTCCTGTAATTAGGATGGAGTTAGCGGGACTTAAGGGAAGTAGGAGGCTTATATGAAGTCATCGACTCAGAGCCTCTAATCTGGGTTTGTTCACACGTCACTTGTTTTTCATTTGATGTCCTTCAGGTGTTGATGTTGGATTTGCAGTGAGCATCTTCAGTGTGGTGACAAACTGCAACACACGCAGAGGAACGTCTCTGTTCTTAACGGTTTGGACAAACTCCATCCAGCTTTCCTTGTAGCGCTCGATCCCCCAGCCACCTGCACAAGTCGTAATAAAACTGTCACAAATGAATGAA
>CAAKHB010007622.1:63625-73625 GCA_901007665.1 Aeoliscus strigatus | reverse complement strand
ATGTCTATATCTATGTCTATGTCTATATCTATATCTATGTCTATATCTATGTCTATATCTATATCTATGTCTATGTCTATATCTATATCTATGTCTATATCTATATCTATATCTATATCTATATCTATATCTATGTCTATGTCTATATCTATATCTTTATCTATGTCTATATCTATGTCTATGTCTATATCTATATCTATATCTATGTCTATGTCTATATCTATATCTTTATCTATGTCTATATCTATATGTCTATAAGACTATATATCAATATCTAGATGTGTGATTTTGTAATTTTGAACATGTGTTTATCCCAAAGTCTTGCAGTATTCTGTTTTTAGTATTTGAATTCCAATATTGTGTCAATATTTTGAAGTCCTAGTATTTGTAGTTGTATTTTTAGATTAACATTTCTCATATTAATATTAGAATATTAATATCATATTTATTATTCATTATTGCTAAATTTCCTCAAAGGAATAATAAACCTCTATCTATCTATGCATTTAGTATATTCATCTATGCTATTACATTAATCAGATAATGTGCAGCCTCACAACATCCCTGAAACATCCCAGAGACTTCCTAGAAACATCCCAGTGACGTCCCTGAAACATCCCGCTAACGCCCCGCTAACGTCCCGCTAACGTCCCGCTAACGTTCCGTTAACGTCCCGCTAACGCCCCGCTAACGCCCCGCTAACGTCCCTGAAACACCCCGGTAACGTCACCACCTGCACTGACGTGTGCAGCACTGTGTCCGTGCGCTCGTTAGCGTGCAGCTTTACTTACTACTACTCACTCATCACGTGCCCTGACAGACATCATATGTGTGGTCGTGGCTCTCGTCTCTCGGCTCTCCAGAGGCCGCGTTCGTCCTCTGGCCGACGCTTGTTACAGCTTATTGGAGACGAAGCGCGTGAGGGGCAAACCTTCCTTTTTCCGCGGTGACAGAAGATGCGCCGGCCTTTTGTGCACAGCGTGTTCCCTGCAAAACGCCTGCAATGTCTTTAAAATTGAGATAATTGTGTTTACTTGCCGTCGAGTGACTTTCAGTCTGTGCCGACAACAAACCGCGAGGAGGAAAAAAGCGACTCTTTTGATTTTGTCAGTTAGTCAATAATTAATGCTCTCTCCTCTGGCAATTTTGATACGAAATGTAAATAGTTTGCGCTAAGCAGAGCATTGATAAATGTGACCAAATTCCAAAAGATGACAGTCCAGCCAACACAGCTGTGGGCACACATTACAATACACTAATGACCGGGGCCTTTCATGTCAACCGTCATCTGAGACGTTAGAGAATTTCAAATTAAAGGTACAGCTGGCTCACATGACAAAGTGGCCTTCATCAGTGGATACCCACATCAGTCAGGATGCAGCCATGATGCGCCCGCGCGGCGGCGTAAAGCTAGTTAGAACTCACATCAAAGGGCCGTCATCGTGCCCGACAGCTACTCTTGCCATTTGGATCCCACTGAATCCGATTCCTTTAGCTACATCTTTCCCCCCGTCCCTCTGCCCTCCAGCTTCCACGCTTTAAACACCATTAAAATTGAAAGTATACTGTTTACTGCATCCGCCCGGCCTTCGTTATTTCAGGACTCGTCCTTGTTATCTTGATCGCCGCGCACGAGCGGCAAACACTCATTTCTCGGCTCTCGTGCGGAGTCGTCTGACCAAGTGGTTAAGGATGTAGACGCAATTAGCGCTGAAAGGAAAATGTCTCGATAACAACAAGGCGGCGCGGTGACCTTTGAACTGACACATTAGGAACAGTGGAGTCAGAAAAACACCACGAGGTGTTTTCATGTGTTTTCCGCTTTGAACAATGATCTTATCATCGGTCTCCGGGCTCCGAGATTCCTCTGGTACGTTGAATATTGGGTCAAATACAATCACGGTTCTGTTTGTGATTCAGTCTCGCTGTGAATCCAATCCATTGTTTTCCTCCTTCGGATTCCAGTCGGACGTCTAAAAGGTACGTTAAAGGAACCACGTGACGACGTGGAGCCGTCCTGCTCAGCGACCCCAGAAACACACGTTATGCTTTAATAACCTCTGACAGCGGATGTGGAAGTCATTGTTGGACCCCGCGGCACATGCACCTGTACAGACAATAGGCTACGAGCGAGAACAGATCCAGATCCCCCTTAAATGAGTCTGAACATGTCTCCGACTGCGCCTCCCGTGACCTACCTCAGACATGAAAGGTTAATGCATGACAGGGTTAAAAACTTATCTGGCCTCTCTGGTCACATAACATCCCAATTACTTTAACAATCTCTCAGAGAACGGGGGCGAAAGCGACGGGAGAGAAGAGAAATACCAAAGATAAAAGTCTGTCTCGGAGTAAAAGATAAGTTCTTATCTTAATCTAATGACTCTGCAGCCTTAATTTGTCAGACCTGACTTGCCTGGAAGGGAAAAGAAGAGTTTCCTGTACACAGCGTTAAGGAGCGACGGGAGCAGAGGAGGAAGGATCCAGTGCGGAACATTCCGTGGCAACAACAGGCTTGGTTTTTTTTTTTTACTTCTGCTAACAGTTGCTAATTAGCACTGTATCACCTTCTGAGTAGCTCCGTACTGAGGAGTATTTATAACCCCAGTGGAGCGACGGGGACAAACAGCCGACAGGCAGATCAAACCTCGAGCTGCATTCTTCTGGACAGAACCCGCAGTTCATCCAGAACATTCTGAGACTGCTGTCACCGGGCCTTTTGTGGAGGACTTATTTTGATTCTGGGACACTCGAGTCGCAGTAGCCGTCGTTTAAATACTTTGAAACATGGCTGAAACATGCAGGCGGCCGGTCGGGGGCGTGTCCAACGTCAGGTCAAAGGTCTAGAATCCCAGTTGCGGTGGAATAGAACGTGTAGTTTGGTGTAAAAGGCTAAAAAAAGCCCGGTGCAGTCACCGTGCTCGGAGTACAAACATGCTGCTGGTGTGTTTTCTTGCCTGGATGGATCCGTTGGAAGCGAACCAATAAACCTGGCAGCGTCGGTTGTGCCGCTCTTTGATGAGACGGAGGAAGTGGAATGTGAGCATTGTGTGAGAGCACATCTCAATAGATTCATTTGAAGTATTCACTGAGTTGTGATTCCTTTTAATTAATGACAGAATTAACTGCTTTGTTAATGCGTTCCCGGAGGAAATGAGCTGCTGGCGAAACAAAAGCAGGACTCGTCTCTCTTGACATCGTACGGCTGCCAACAGAGGTGCGACAGCTCACGCTGGAGGAAATTTGACTTTAAGGAATGTTTTTCCTTCTCTCTGCTCAGAGGACCGAAAACCACAGTTGTGTTTGAAATCAGCGAAGGCCGAGCTGCTCCAACTAATCCGAGAACTGGTGTTTTCATGCTGAAAATGAGACATGTTACAGAGGTGTTGATGGGATTTCAAAGCAGAGACCCGTTGCTGCTCGTAATCGTCATCTGTTGCGGTTGTGAAAAAGTCATTTCGACAGTTTGAGTCTAACGAATCGTCAATTGGAACGGCGCTGGTGAAACAGCTGCGTGTTTAAAGCTTCATTATACGTCTGGTCTCGTTTTCGACAGGCTGGAATCATCCAACGAGAGGCGCCGACCGTCGGTCAGGAGACGTTCCAAACCGTCGATGGGATGGATCAGCTTTGGTTCTGACCCTCGAATGTTTCCAGCTGAGGATGTCGGCTGGTGTCTGAACGCCAGCGCGCGCCCTCAGATCAGACACATCGGATCCCGCCGGCGCAGCGTCACCATTCCGGGACATGGTGGCATTTAAACTAGTGGGCGCCATGACGACCAACGACGTCCAACGACGTCCAACGACGTCCGAAATCATTAAAGTTAAAGGGTTAAAAGTCAAAAGACACCAAATCTGGGAACGCACCGCTACGCTGCTACTCATCACACACACACACACACACACACACACACACACACACACACACACACAGTGTCTCCACGTCCGTAGATACGACATGTTTCCACCGCAGCAGTAATTGTCATGTTCCTTCCAGCCGGTCACTGATAACTGGAACAGCTGCTGTAGGAACAACATCAGGTTCAAATAAGTAATAAGAAGAAGCATTCTGACATGTGACTTCACATCATTTGAAGCAGCGCTCGCCTGCGCCGTGTGTGTGTGTGTGTGTGTGTGTGTGTGTGTGTGTGTGTGTGTGGAGTGGACTCCATGTTTCAGGACATTTTCTTTTTGACAGTGTACTTTGTGATGATTTTGTGTTGGGGCGAAGTGTGGAGACAGAAAATCATTGCGATTTCAGGACCAGCGACATTGGAAGTGGAATTGAGTGAGTATTACAGACTCCATCACTGCAGAGGCTTTTAACACACACTAAATTACTCTCCGTCCACGCCCGTACTCAATACAAATCCATCAAAAGCAGGAGGGGAAGGGGAAAAAAATGGAACGTGTGAGCGGTGGATGTGGCTCTCCATCTTTTCATCCAGTCATTCCAGGCAGTTAATGAACTATTTGCGTATGTTTCCTTGAGTCGGCGCCGATTTAAAGGTGTGTAATCCTGTAACAGCATGTTCGCCGCGCCGTCAAACACAAACGTGCTCCTGTCAAACGCCGTTTGACCCACGTGACTGCGCATTTAGCCGACGATGAGCCGTTGAGTGAGGGAGGGGCGGGATTGAAAGGAGAGGAGAAGGTCTTCTGTTGAGATCTGGAGACGGGTTCACCTGTCGAGGCAATAAGGCGCAAACGGGAAGCACATGTTCCTGCAAATGTCACCTTGTGTGCCGCTCACGCAAACACACACACACACACACACACTGACACTCTGAAAAACAACAGCAGCTGCATATCCTATTGGGGCACAGGGCAACAGGGCACCCATAGGAGCATCAAATCAGCCAGCAGGCGACTCGCCGCGCGGGCCTGTCGAGCATGATGTACGTAGCGGACCGGTATCTCCTCCACCAGAGCTCAGATTGTTTTGATATTTTTATGAACATGTCTTCAATCATAAATCAAGCCGGGGGGTGGGGGAGGGGTGAGGCCCCATCCTTCCTCTGTGAGCAGGATCAGATTACAGGTGGAAGACAAAGTTCTCGAGGCCTTCGCCACGTGTCTGAGCTACAACTCTTCTTCCTGTTTGAGGACTTTACAGTCAGACATTAGACACGAATACAATATACATCGAATTATGCAAATAGTTCCTGGATCCCATACACACACACACACACACATCTACAGGTCGGCATCCATCTGTTTTTATCAACCCAGAGATGAACGCAGTCGGACGGCGGTGGAGACGACGTGAGGATTAGGTGTCATATCGCTGTAAATAACCTCTGCCGACTTCTTATTGTGATGTTATCTTGGTAAAAAAAAAAAGGACACATCAATGCGCCGTTTAAGCACAGAACCGTGTCCCTTTGCCTCCCGACGGCAGCCGGAGGGGCGGGGCTCCCCGGCGAGCAGACTGCTCCTCGCCGTGACGCAGGCCGCACACGTTCTCGTGTCACACTGACTCGCCAGTGTGCGCACGACTGTCAGAGTCCCTTAAAGGATCGGGGTGCTATGTGTAATTCCTTTAACGCGAGGCTGTGCACATCTCCTTATCATCGTTCTAATGGCGTGCGCATGCCACCCTGCATCCTGTGAGCTTGCACAGGGCAACTGGTAATTCCTTTAATTTATTCAAGCCGACCTGCGCCGCAGCAGACCGGGATGTGCGCCGGCGAGCCGACGGGCAGAACGCACGGCTGGACACACAGCCGACGTCCTTCAGAGGTGATCACACCGTCGTTTCTTATTCTGTCACAGAAAACGCCGGTTTCTGCTTTAACGGCCAAAAGCAAACAACGGTCTTAAAGGAAACTGAAGTGGTATTTAATGTTATGTTCTTCTTTGAAAACACTTCATGGAAGTATTCTTTCGCCGCCGTCAGACTTTCCCTTTGTCTGTTTCATGTTTATGCACCATCTGCATTCGCTTTAATCCACCGCAACAGGTAGCCAACTCCAAAGCAGATCCCCCGTCAGTCACAACCTGGGATGTTTGGCACTCGGACGCACTGATTCCAATCTGTGTGTTGGTGCTTCAAAGCAAATATCTTGTTCACATGTAGTCTGACGCGCCGTGGGTGCATTCAACTGGATCCCAGTCAGCGCCGGGCGGGAGCTTTATCTCTCCTGATGGATCTGGCCGTTCATTATGAGGTGGACTCGTCTAATGAGCTCAGCTTCCACAAAGGCCCTGGCTCCAGCTGAATCTACGAGCAGCAGGGGCATTAATGTCGGGTTGAATGTTACGTTGAGAGCTGCTAAGTGCAGACTTCGTCGTACAGTTTGTCTGCACACGTTTACTGTTTGGATGTGCAGTTACCACGGTGAAATCTCATCCCAGATTGGACATTTTCCAAGTATCTGATTGGCGAACGGACGTGTGAACTCACTTCCCACCAGCGGAGGCGCCGGTCAGACGTTAAGTATCTACTGACGCTGTCCAAACGACGGCGACAAACACCACAACTCACATCCACACTCGTCTGTCTCACGTATTTACTGACAAATAACAAAAAGGAATTCATGTCAGGCAGACCACTTTTTCATCATCGCCATAATCTTGTGTCCGTGGGGGATTTTCTGTCGGAGCGACGGGTGGGTTTTATCCGCACACGTCCCCTCAGACGGAGTACATGTGAAATTAAACCTGCGCAAACCCGACAAGAGACACTGAGTTTAGCATGGAGCTCTTTCCGTCTGTAACCTTCCGACCTGCGATGGCCTGTCGGTGAGTGTAGATGGAAGAGAACCCACTGGAAGGAGGAGGTGGGGGTGGTGGTGTGTGTGGGGGGGTGTCCCTACGTGCCCACCTGCCTCTCTGACTGCAGTCTGTCGTACCATGTGGAGCCCCAGATGTAGTCGACAGAATAATCCACACTCATACACTCATGAAAGTGTCCATCTGGCCCCCCATGCACACATTAAGCCCTGGAGCGCTGAACGCCGCGGCCGTCCTGCTGCCGTGGCGTTTCGATGCAGGAGAAGCCGCAGAAGGTCTGAGGTGCGGCACGGAGTCGGCCGGCTGTGACCGAGAGGTGAAGCGGAGGATCAGCGGGCGGGATCAGAGCCGCAGAGACGAACGTCGGCGGAGCAGAGTGAAGGCGGCGCCACCAACTGGTGCACACAACAGCAGACACACCAACACCTCGGCTGCCAGCGTCTGTCCGACAGAGAAGAGGCTCCTTCCTACTTCTCTCTGCACAAAACAAGGTCCACAAAGGTGATTTCACGTTGTCGACATTTTTTATTTTCATATTTCATAATAACACGTGAACATTCATCATTCAAAGACACGTCTGTTCGGACCGGAGAGCTCGAGTTTCAAACTGAAGTCCAGACCAAAGACTGACGGCCGTCTGACGTGATTCCACCCGCAGACAGACGCTCTGACCAATCAGCTGCGAGCTGGCGACGAGCGACGTTCACACACACACACATCAAACATGGCTGACGACGACGAGGAGGACGCGCCGGTGGATCTAACATCACAAAGGGAAACGCCGTTAAATGCTCTGGTTCATTTGTTGGTGCCGCTCCACTCGACAGCACGTCACAGTGCGCCCGTTGCCATGGAAACAACAGTGGTTTGCACGAGGTTTCAGCACAGCGTGAACTGGACCTACGCCAGAATCTTTGGTGTGGACTGAACAACTGCTTCACCTTTAAAAAGCTGCATTTTATCTACAATCAGACACGTGTGTGAAGGTCGAGTCATGTGACAAACGTCTGACGTCAACATCTTTAACGGCACATGCATCTAACTGCGCGTGTGGTCGTGAAAGAAGGTGGATTATGAAATAACACGACCATGGTTTACGTTTCGAGAAACGAGTGTCTCACTGGGAAGCTTTAGCCTCATTTAGGAGACAGCAGCGGGACGGACGCTGCTCTCGCCCCCGTCCTCGTCACCACTTCACAGGCTATTCAATTAGCAGAGGAGGCCTGGGAGACGCGGGCATAATGGAGCTGATGAGATGCACAAGGACAGGTGACACTAATCAGAGCGGCGCCCCATTGTCTCTGTGTGGCATCATTAAGGGAGGAGAGTGATTTCAGCCTCCTTCTCCCTCTCTGTGAGCTCTCTGTGAGCCGCGTGTGTTCCCTTTCTCATCGTCCATTTGTAGCATGAGGGGAAAACGTCCGCCGGACGCCGTGAGGCTTCGACCGACTTCATGTCTGAAACCCTGAAAACAACGATGAGCTGGTGTCGGCGGTCGGCGGTCGGCGGTCGGCGGCGGCCCGGAGATGCGCCGAAGGACCCAGAGGGTCGATTCCTCCACCGTCGCCTCGACGGCTCGACGCCTCCTCTCCACCCGACTGGAGGGGGCTGCTGATGGCGAGGAGGTCCGAGGCCGTCGATCTCAGGGGTTCCGGCTCATTCTTGAAAACCTCGAGCCTGGACTGTGAAGGAGCCCAGCTCGGCCTGCCGGTACCGACGGTTCAGGTAGCTGGACAGACAGCTGAGGAGACAGAGCAGTCACTGGAACGAGGGGACGGACAGGAGGTCATTCCGAGTGAACCTCTGATTGGTCCCAGAGAGAGAGGGATGTCACACGTCAACACACCAACTGACACGTTTGTTGTTCTTTTTCAGTTGAAACCGACTTTGACGACTGCTTCACAGAGAACGCACCCGCTGACGCCGTCGGTGCTTTAACAGACAGTTTCTCTGAACCTTTCAGCTTCAAGGACTCAAGTTCAGTTCATAACAGGTTGGGTTCAGAGTCGAGAGCGAACGGAAGCGTTCGGCCTGTTGGCTGCATCGATCACGTGTTCTTATCTGGTATCTAACAATCGTCTTCTCCCTTAATGCAGCTTTGATGGGACAAAGAAATGCTCCGCTCAGAATCAGAAAACACATTTCTTGTGCTTGCAGTAACTAAACTGTCAACAGATAAGAGAGTCTATAGTATCAAGCTGCCGGTAATTCATTTTAAAATTGTGTTTTCCTCTGGAGCCACGTGGAAATATGTTCTCAAATGGAGGCAAAATGTAAAGAGGAAGGCAAAGAAGCACCAACTCTGAGCAGCGTGTTCTCTGTCTACCAGCTCCTTCCAAAAGGCCCGTCGGTACCCGTGTGTGTCTCGGCAGCCGCCGTCCTCGGGCAGCAAACCGCTGCCGACAGTAGCGTGAGGTGAGAGAGCAGCGGAGGCCACTTTGTATCATGTCAGCGCTCGCGGGCAGACGCCATCACCACAGTGTCCCTTGTCACCAATCACATCCTTTTAAACCACCAAGGGAGCTCGACACCCCCCCACGCACGCACGCACACACACACACACACACACACACTGAGCCTTATCTGTCAATGCTGCTTAAATAATGTAATTAATGACTTAATTAACATTTCCATAATCTATTTTAATAAATCTAACACAGCATAATGAGAGTTTCCAACCTCCAGGCGATGGCATATAAAAATTCAAAGTGCAGAGCTGCGCGGTCAGGGCGCCGCCGCTCCCACCGTGACAGTCAGGAACGGAGAGGCCACATATTGTGCGACAGCCCTCGGAGAACAGCTCCAGCCTGACAAACGTCGTGGGACTCTGTGACCAAAAACAGAGGCTTCAGTGGGGGGGCAACAGTGATTATTTTTTGGGGATCAAAACGTTGACGGGGCTCCATTGGATTGGTTGGGCTCCATAGGTTGGAATGAGAAGAATTCAAAGTGACATTTGGTTTTGTCTCAGCTGTCTGTCACATGTTTGTCCAAAGTGAATGGAAATACAACGTTTTGTTCACAACGAGACAAATGAATTGGATGATCGGTGTTCAATTATCACCTTGGAGCACACATGTAATTCGACCTGTGCGAACGTAACCGTCCTCCGTCATCACCGTTTCAGCCAGCGTGGGCAACCACGTCATCACCACACCACGTCATCACCACGTGATCACCACGTCATCACCACACCACGTCATCACCACGTGATCACCACGTCATCACCACACCACGTCATCACCACATCATCACCACGTCAT
>CAAKHB010007622.1:34207-47900 GCA_901007665.1 Aeoliscus strigatus | reverse complement strand
TCACCCACATGGAACTCCGCCCCCCGCTCCCGGTGGCACCGCCCATTTATTATAATAGATATTCCAAGCAGCCAAAAACCCAACAAACTTTGACACTAACTAACTTTACATGAACGTACCACAGTGTGTGTTTGGTGCACATCGGCCATGTTCAATGAGTATGTGACGAGGAACAAAGAACTGTCAGTAAACAGATAAAATAGATAGACGTCGTGCTTTCATAACGTTCTGATAATCCATTGAAGGAAAAAGGAGAAAGTTGGAGAAAATGACTGTTTGCACGAAGACACTGCCACATGTTTCGGGTTTCACCCCCTCGGAGCCCAGATTCACATGTGGGGCTGTAAGCAGGTTGTGTTACGCCTGTTTGACGGCTGTTAGGTCTGTGATGTTTTCATCAGCTTAGCACGAATGTTGGCAACCATTCTCCATTTTGACGACAAGCTTTAAAGCAGCATGAACTCAGTCAGCTTATGGAACCTTTTCCTTCTCATGAAGCCTCATAAGCGGTGTGATTTTTCACCTGTCAAACTGCAGGTGAAGTATTTGACTGAGACTAAACGTGGAGTGGAGCAGGTTGTTGGCTAATCAGCAGGTTTCTGGTTCAAATCCAGGGTTCACATGTGCATTACTGAACTATAAAAAACACTGCATTGCAGCATTCTGTGTCATGATACAAAAAGTAATACAATGGAAAACATGTTTCTCCTTCTCTTAACTACAATACCCCCCCCCATGGGTGAGCATCAGTCAAACTAAGAGTAGTAGAGTGATTGTCCATCTCACTTACAAGGGAAAAGTAGTGCGGCACAAGGCCAAAGGGAAAAAAATACCTTAAAGGCTGATGTATTTGCTTGTTTGGAAGTGATATGAGGTTCCTAGCAACCTTCTTGTGATTTAAATCAAGGTCATTAACTGTGATGTGTTGGAGGATGCAGAAATTGGGACATTAATCCTGTGGAAATAGTTATCTGCCTGAAGAGCTGTGATCCGCATGCAAAAAGACGGGATAGTAGCTATGAAAAATGTGACAACGAGTCCATGTCACCAGACATTATCTTCCACAACTTTTGCACATAACTCCTGCACCATTCACGTTGTCATTGAAGGAGGAAAATGGAGGGCCACACCCCCGACTCCCACGGGCCACATTTTTTCCTGCTATTTATTGGGTTTTGCTGATATTCTTCCTGTGTTCCGGCTCCACATTTCACCGGGAACGACACATTAACAACACACTTTACATGCATTTTAAATCAGAGTAATGAGGCTCCAGAGGAATGGTATCAGGCGTATCCGTGGGTTCCCAGAACCCAGGTTTTCCTCCAGTCCATCTCATTATTACGCGTTACATTTACGTACATTACGCATTGTGTTCGCTTGTGGACGAATCCTAATCCTAACCTCAGATATGCTCCAGACAGACAAACAACAGTCAAGTAAAACAATTCCCCTCTTCTTCACCTCACGTACCTTCAGCTGTGTCTAAAATATTGATGTTTCGCTGCTGACTGACGTCCAAGCCCCTTTCTGTATTTCTGCAGGTAATGTTTAGACGCCGGCGGCCGGCTCTGAACGTAAATCCCTTTGTTAGGAATCGTCAGGTCCGTGATGGGTCTGAGAGGTGAAAAGCTCCTTGTACATTACGTGTCTGCCCGTGTCCCAACACCTCACTTCAATCACGGGAGCCTTTCATTTCTCTTCCAGAGCAGATCAGTTTTTCTGTCTTTCTCATGGCGCTTGAAGAGATTAGTTCAACCAAATCCAATCAAATGTCAGTTTTGCTGCCTGATTTGCATATGAGATATGAAGAGTCACCTTTTAAACATTCACAGATGGAATCATCAAGGATCAACTGATGCGTGCAATGTATTTGGATTTTCCTTTTTTTGGGGGGGGTCTCTTTTTTTCCGGCGTTAAGTAGCTTTTGATAAAGTCTTAATTTCCTTACTACATCATTATTAGCTTTTGATACCACCAGGCCATCTGGCAAATGTTAAAGCGTGCGCAGATAAGAATTCCTAATGAATGCGGTCGACTCGATGACAGATTGTAATAAAAGAGAGGGCCTGTGACAATTATCGCAGAGACGGAGCGTGAGGGCATTCGACAATGTGGCAGCTCCTGCACTCACTAATTACAAAGCTGTTTGTACATTTCCAGCATCTCCAGCACCTCAATCCCGTTATCACGTCGTTGACTCGCGCCTGTATGTCAGATTGTGGATATAAATGGATTTTGTTCAGTGTCTTATTCAGATTACATTGAGTTCAGCGATATTCAACCTCCAACACGTTCCCACCTACACACACGCACACACACTCTGAGAAGGAATCCTAATCATTCTGTTTCGCAGCCGTGTCGGCTCCTCCCCGGCACCACCTGTCAACAGAATATTTTGCAGTAATATCTGAGGAAACACTTTGGAGATGGTACGAGCCTGTGTGCTTTCATCAGTGTCCCTTAATTAAATCTACGTTTCCCCAGGCTCTCCTATGATCTCTGCAAATAAAACACAGAGTAAACACACCTAATTAAAGAAGTTAAAGCACAAACCCAAGCAGGTTTTTACCTCCGTGTCAGGAGCTGGCGTCTCTGCAGCGCCGCTGAAAATCACATGTCATTAGTAAATTACACAGGTGCCACAATGAGTTTATCATGTGGAGTATGAAAAGCTTCATAATAACCCAAGGAGGTGCTTCTAAAAGGGTCCTATCTTTTTAAGCTAAATGAACACGCCACACTGATACGAGATTATCCAGCTTTGGAGCAGACGCTGTTGGCCCGAGGCCGCAGCACTTTGTGATGCACTGTTTTCCTCCGATCTTTTTCAACTTCAACAAGCACAAGTGCCGAGCGAAAGGAGGAAGAGGAGAGGGGAGAACGTGTTGTTTAAGGTGGGTTTTTTTCTGAGCCGTGATTTAATACACCACTATTTTAAATAAAAAGCTGCTGCAGACGGCGGTTGGAAGATGAACTGTGTCATTTCACCAAGACACCTATTTGGCACACGGAGGTTCAGTATTTAAATTTAAAACTCAATTTTACGCTTCATATCCTGGTTCTCTTTTTCTTGGTTCAAAAAAATAAAATATCTTAATAAGAAAGCTAAAAATGTAACTGACATTGCCAGGCAATAATTCTCATCATTTTCCAGAAGTTTCTGCACAATTGTCCAGATTAAAATGCTGAATTGATCTGAAGTTCACTACAATTACTGACTATAATAATATAATACACCATCGTTGTCATGGTTCTCCACTAAAAACGGAGTGGGTACAAAATGAATCGTGATGAAACGTGTTGGGGACACGTCTCCACCGATGCCTTCGTCTCTACGTTTGTTGCTTTTCTTTCCAAAGCCTGGAAGAGAGGTCGGGATGTGATTTGTCTGGTTTTGGTGCACGACACACTCATAAAATGTCATTCATTCATTCATTCATTCATTCACTCATTCATTCAGGCACATTCACAGCTCTGACTCATCAGACAGTGTGAAAACCTCCCTCCTGTTAACTCGGCGCTGTAAAAAATATGTTTGTCAGTCGCTGCACTTCCACCTGAGACCTCCGGTGTGTGACGTCTCTGCAGGAGTTACAGGAGTTAATGAGAGCAGCGCGACAGTGAGACGACCTGCCGCCCGCGGGCCTGTCGGGAAGAGACTAACCCGTTAGCTTTAGCCTCCAGGCAAACAGCTCCTAAAAAGTCCACTTTTGCAAAAACTATTGTGTTAACCAAGTCTCCGTTTGACGGCTGGCGTGTGCTGCTGAGGGACGTCTGGACGCCGACAGTCTGTCAGAGCCTGAAGCCCGGCTCGTCCGAAGCCACCAGAGGTACCTGACATACAATGATCCCCATAAACACCGGCCTTTCAGAGCGGGGAGGGTTGATCCACACAAGAATAATGGGCGTCTCACGTGAAACACGACTCTGAGTGTGGGAGGAGGCCCGAGGACGGCGGGTGTTTCCCGCCCTCGGTCCTCCCTGTTGGACGCCACTGTTGTGCAGCTCATTGTGATGGGTCAGGAAGATAAATCCTCTTTGCTCTCCGGTTTCACAAACACCCCCGGAAAAACGATAGCCCTGGGAGCATATTTTTGGCATCATATAAATAAGAAATGACCAAAAAAAAAGATGGCTGAAAGAATTTAGTCTGCTCTGTGAGCTTTGTTAGAATCATCACTGATCGTGATTAGACATCGTATGGACGCGCTTCGTTTCAGATCGGCTGCGCTAGTGCACAAACAGTTGGTTAATTACTGTTTAATCCACTGTGAACTGTTGGATGCCGATGTATAGACAAAGACTCGGGTGCTTTCTCTCTCTTCCCTAAATGTGAAATGAAATGGTTTGACACTGTACAGATTCCAATAATCCAGCATGTGACTGAGAACACCTTCTCATTCAGGAGTGAGTCACAGGAAACGCTGCGACCCGGCACATCACTAGTTTGAATTCATTGGTTCATTGCCAGCAGAAGGAGGGAAGGAGGGTGGAAGACGAGGTGATGACGAGATGGAAAACGTAGCATCATCATCATCATTAGGAACTGTAACGTCATCTCATCTCTCTGAATCTGGAGGTGTGTTCGGTTCAGTCCCAGCGTTCAAATCAGACATCAGAGCGACATTTGCGTCACTTATGACGGATGACGACTGACGTCATGGAGACGGAGGTTTCCTGCGATAAGCGCTCTCCTTGTACACCACAGAAGAAGAAACGGACCGACGGTGAAACATGGTCCCTGCCGGCTCATGATTCACTCTTATCATACTGCACCACGTACCGACGCCTGGGTCGTTACCATAGCAACCCCACGCCGACGGACCGGTACAAAGCGCCGACACGAGTGGACGCAACAAATCCAATCCGACCACTAAAAGACAGGAAGGTGAGCCGTGCTCGTCAGAGCTGAAAGACGTAGCAGCGGACTCGGTGTTTACCTGAAGGAAGGATTTTATGTGTAACAGAACGTAACACATCTATCAGCACTGTCAGAGCCAACAAAGTCAATTCTAAGTGACCCCACGCTGATGGAATGAGTACATTTTGTAGAAGTAACGGCTGAATTAAACTTCCTGAAATCTCTAAAACGGCTCTAATCGCCACACTCCAGGTCTGTTGAGTATAGTACAATTATTCTGAAACACATGAAACATTTCCAAACACGGGGGCGATTTGTCACGTCGGAGGCGAGCGGCGGCACAAAGGGAGATTGTGGAAAGATTACAGTGATGAAATAGTCAAATTTATTATCTTGACAGCTGGATATTCAAATTTCTTTGCCGCTGAGCCATGTAGAATTTCCAGGGTGCAAAGACGTTTAAGTACTTCTTCAGAGTCAATTAAATCAGATATTAGTTCAATTTCCATTTTTATTAACCCACAGGTTCACATTTTTGTAATTTTAATCACTATTGGAAAGACTATTAGAGCAGCTTTTCCTCTGAAGACAGAAGCACGGGGTCATTTTGAAAGCGGCAGTATTAATCACATAGTGTCACTTCAAATCTACCTTTCAATTCACGTTAAAGCTCGCCGCGCGATTTACGTGTGCATGGAGAATTATGAGCGGGTAGTTAAAGCAAAGATTAGCAGCGGTGACGGGCCGCGGCCTCCGGGAGCCCCCGGGGACTCCAGCGTCACCACCTGAGCCGGGGGCACGCTGGGAACCGATTCAACGGGACCACGAAATACCCCAAAGATCAACCGCTGTCGATACGGAACGACAAACAACACACGTACCAGTGGTGGACCAACAGAACCTGAACCTGTAGTTGGGGCGATGGATGATGGTGATGGAACCTCAGTGTACAGAGGAGATCATCCTGGAGGCTACTTGTGGTCGTCTGTGTCTCAGACGGAACCGAATGAAATGGACCGTCCCCACAGAAAACCACTACTCATCAAGAGCTTTGCTGAGGCATCGCCACGGTAACGCCACTGTGTGGGGTTTTAAAACACATCGTTAACGCACACACACACACACACACACACACTAATAAAAGTCAACTAAGAGCTGGATGGAGGAATAAGTACGACAGTGTGAGGATAAATCAATGAACAGAAGAAGGGAAAAAAGAAAGACAGAGACACGTGCACGTGAGGGGACGAGTGAAGGTCGAGCTTCAGGAGGTTCCGTGTTTTTTGGACGTTCCAAGATGTTGGAGGATCAGCTCATTACCGCCACCAAGGAACACGCTGTTTCCTTCATGTTCTAGTTCACGTCCTGGTTTGTGTGTTTTTGAATGAAAACTATAAAACCATTTGAGCCAGTCGCTGCGAGGACACACGTTATTTTCCTTATTCTCCTGATTTATCGGCAAAACAGACGCGTTCTTAGGGAAATAAAAGTAACTGCCATTAATGACGACAAGTGGACGTTTCAGGTTTCCTTCAGAACAATTGTGACCTACCTCCCCCACGTGACATTTTCTATTAATTAACGTGCGTGCACACACACACACACACACACACACACACACACTCCTTTAGATCCAGCCTGAGCTGTAAATTTTGAGGGAATGTGACACTGGTGCCTGAGGGTTACAACAGAATGCTAACGAGGCCACGGCCACATTTCCATCAACATACAGTCAGTCGCAGCATTCATCAGCTCGCCGCCCAACATCTCCCAGCAACACACAAAGTCAGACGCAATCTCACACCCAACACTTTATTAGCATCCCTCCCGTCGCCGCGTAATGAATGAGGCCATTTAAACAGGATTTACGATATCTTTAAAAGTTGATTGCGTAGAATTTGAGAATTATTCATAAGAATAAAGCCTCGTCTGTCATACAGCCAGTGCTGTTTTGGTGGGAACAAATGGTTTCGTTGTACTTTTTCAAACGAAATCCTTTTCATCCATTTTTCACAGGAGCCATTCGTAAGCTTGTGTGTCCGCGCGCGCCGGCTGTAATTAAAAGGAAACGTCTCTCAGGTGACACCTCAAAATCAAGTTGTCTTCAGAACACTGAGCTGAAGTGTGGATACAGATGATTAGACACACACGCGCGCGCACACGCACACACAGGGATGAAGCGATTCCTCGAGTGCTGTTTACTCTGCGTCCCAGTCGCAGTTTGAGCCGCGATTCCAGTTGTTTTCCGCGTCTCCCACAGGAAGTCGTTCAGTCGCACATCTGTCGCAGACTTCGGTCCAACTCAGAGGACTAACGCTGATGTAAATCGATGGTAATAATGTTGACGTGATCAGCAGTTTGACATTCAAATAAATGTCACCCTCTGACCTTTGACCTCTGCAACGTAAAACGACACACACCTGATTCTCTCTGTTGTCTATTTACTGTTGTGATTCAATGAAGAAAAAAATTGCTCAAACCAAACAGGCGATGGAATAATCAGTACACACACACACACACACACACACACACCAACGCAGAGGTGTTACGTCACAGTTTGAACCTGTGATCTCGCGTCGACCAGCACATGCAGAGCCCCCAAACCACCTCCCCTCAAGTCCCGTTTCTTTATTTCAAGCGTGAGAGCGGACGCAGTCGTCGCCTTGTTACAACGATTGTTGCACACACTTCCCGAGGCGGTGTGAGCGCTTTGTGTGTGATCAGATCATCTCTCAATTACACGAGGATCCCCAGGCTCAGGGCGGGGACGAGAGCCGAAGACCAGTTCTGTCCACACACACTCACACACACGGCTCGGGGGCAGAGCTCGTTGTTGGTTGTGACCCCGACCAACAACGAGGCCTCCCGGGATCCACCGCTCTCATCTCGGCCCACATGTGAACCAGAACGGATCCACGGTTCAGTGCTCACGTCGGATGGAGTCCGACTGAAACGCAATTCACAAACCTGATCCCAACATCGGTTTAAACGTGTGTGAATGTGACAGAACACTGAAGGAAACACTCTGTGACAGAACGTTTGTTCTTACACATGCTTTAGAATTAGAACATCCGCCAGAAAAGGTTCCTGCTTCCAGCAGAGTTTCAGCGAACGCCGACACTGTCGCGTGTGTCTCACTCCTTAGGCACTCTGCTGAGAGGAACATCCAATCACCATTCACTTCCTCTGTGGATGAACTAACTTCTGGAAATGAAACAGTGACATTACGCTGTCATTATGCTGAATTAGGTCTGAGCCTAATTGCTCCGGTTTGGAGACAAAGGACGAGTCTGGGAGGGAGTCAAGTGGCAGGAAAAGTTGATCTTATGCTTATTAATGACACGTGCATCTGTTGATACCTAAAGACGCTGTGGCCTGAGTTCCCTCCAGCAGGTCGGGGGTTTGAGGACGTTTCCATGTACGTGTGGAGATGGATGGCGGGAGGCACAGCGAGGACACGGTGAATTTACAGAGTCACAACCTTTGCTGGGAATAACGGCGACGCGCCGACCTCGCTGTGATGTTAAAGGAAGTGCGTTTGGGACCTTATCTAACAGAACCAGGTGCCGTAGTTTGTTTATTAGTTTTCAGTCCGTTGACCTCTGCAGTCTGAACCTGAGAGACGTTTAATCCAAAGTTACTGTTCCCAACAGAGGAGGAACATTTTAAGGTGTCAAGCCGTCTTTGCTTCTGTAGTTTGGTGCTTGAAAATGTTCGAAAAAATAATCTGAAATGTTTGATGGAGTCTTCACCAAACGATAATGAATCTGTTTTAGTAGTGAGCAGCGAGATGCCATGAGAGCGAACAGACACACACACACACACACACACACACACACACACACACCTACCACTGTACCTCAAGGCCATGTCCCATTGTCCTGGGAAGCGGCGAGGAAGAATTCCTTTCATGTGTCATCTCCTGTCAGCGTGTGGACGTGACAGAGGCTTAGTGACACGCGAGACGCCTGCAGAACGTCCTGCTTTTAGTCAAATGAAGACTGTGGCAGCTGCTGCATTCATCAAAATCAAAGGATAATCTGCTTTCCGTTTAAAATTGTAGAAATATGGCCATCTTTTCCCAAAAAGGGGGGGTGAGGGTGGAATTTTAAATGCTAGCACCTTTAAGGAGACACTTGAGAGACAAGGGGGAGGGACGGTTCAGGAAAGAATTGAAGTGTGTGAACTAAGTTTACCAACACTCAGAGTGCTCATGTCCCTTCTCTTTCTCTTTTTTTGAGGGGCGGCGTGTGACATCATCAGTGGGGTGAATAACAAACCAGCATCATCTGACAGACATATTTTATTGTGATCGTCATTCGACAGAAAATGTGTTTGAAATGTGTTTGTCTTTTTTCATTCATTCTTATTTGTCCCTTTCATTGTCATGGACAATAAGAACCATGTGTACGTGTTTGCTGGATTCAATCATGGATGTATGAAAGTGTTCATGTGTTCAGAATTAGAATTATGTTGTAATGTGTGTGTTTTGGTTTTTTTTTTATATATTATTTTATTTTTTCTGCCCTCTTCAGATAAATAGCTAAAAATAACAATTTAAAAAACAGACAAAAAAACCCAAACAAAATAAAAAACAAACCCCACACCGACCTGGCTGTGGACTGGATGTCCTTTTCCTTTTCTTTACAATTACACCACCGTGGATTGACCCAGCACCAGCTAGCCCTTTGCTATTTGCAGTAATTAGTCCAGAATGTGAGCTGTCAAACATGCAAAAATCGTGCCAGTAGGCCCACAATCGCCCCCCCGACCCCCCACCCACTGCGTTCAACAACAAGCACCTTGCCTCGGCCACTGGAATGCATTAACTTTCTCCTCTTTTTTCCCTCGGCGACTCATGTCAAAGCTGGGTGCCTCCGAACAAAATCTTAATAATTAACTGGCAAATTTTAACATGATTGCTTGTGACACACCTACTCTGGTAATTATTGCTTTGAGGCCATGTGCTAATGAAATTAATGCATTCATTGCCCCAACAAATTAGCATAACTCACAGAAATGGCCCACATATGAGGCACCATGTCAAAACGGCAAAGAGCACACAAGAAAAAGCAGCATCATCAACAACAACAACAACAACAACAAATTGAATAGGGTGAGCAGATTGAACGGGAGCCGTCACGATGAACGCTGCTCGCTCACAATCTTCATAGCTGAAGCCTCCTAATGTTAACCAAGGATGATTGCAGTGATGCATTACGGCGCCAGAGCAAAGCAGGAGCCACTGATTATCACTATCATCATTACAGTCATTGCTGGTGCACGTATACATCTCTCTCTGGACAAATATTAAATGGCTGTGCCACTGCAGACATTAAAAAGTTATTACACTGATGCATTAACTCTCTGCTGCAGAGTCCATTTCAATATACAGAAGATGCGTCCCAACAATCATCCCGCTGCCACAGCTGCCGCTCGCAGCGTTTCCAGAGTTCTGCCAGGAGTTCAGCGCCGTTCGGTCTCTCAGCGGGCGTCTCATAGATATTTACTCCCCTGCTATTAATAATTGATCGCAATGCCACTGGTCCGACAGGCAGACAAGAGCAACAGCCAGTTGGAGATGTGGTAACGTCCCCTCACGGGCAACGGACGGCAGATATTTTTACATTCTCAGCTGCTAAAAACGTGTTTGCCTGCAGCCAGACGCTGTCACAGCATTTAAACGACGGAGTCCGGTGAGAGAGTGCAGGTGAGGTAGCATGGCAGCTAACGAGCTAACACTCCCAATCAGCTGCACGGGATCACTTCAATCAATCAGTCAGTCAGCTGAAATGGATTTTGTCCTGCAGAGAGGAACGTGTGACAGTGGACAGAATCAGGTTTGATCAGAAACGTCACCTGTGTGTGTGTGTGTGTGTGTGTGTGTGTGTATGTGAGGCAGAGATCCGATTTAACATGCTTCTTTTACTGTAGGTCTCAATATTCTAATAAATATCATTTTGTTGATTGATTTTCTTCTTTTCTTTTTTGTAAAACTGATTAAAAAGAAATCTAAATACTGATGATGCTTCAGTCAGACAAACTCATTCACTCATTCATTCATTCATTGATCCTGGATGAATGGACGGCTGAACACCCACACCATGTTTAATCTAACCACCTCCAGTCTGACACACGCCTTCATGTTTAAAATAAGTTGAAACCCTGGAAGGTCGACGGCGTTACTGTGACACCTCTCTCACACACAACCACACACACACACACACACACACACACACACACGCACACACCCAAGCAGACCCGTTTCCAGCCGAGCAGCCGATGAATAAAACAGTCGGCGGCGGGCCGGTGATGCTCTGACCCGCGGTACGTGCATGAATACATACAACAAATCAACAGCACCCTTCCTAATGGGAGATGGTTAGCAACGCGTCCACCTTATCCAGCATGCAACCCCATCTGTGATGCTGCACACACATCAACCCCCAAACACAACACGCAACGTGGTGACGGAGCATTAGCATGAGGGACGTACCGCAGGAAAGCGTGATTAACTTCCGCTCATGAACTGAATGCAGATTTCGTCATTACATGGCTTGTGTCTGTTGCCAAATATTGAAATGCTTCTCTGTTTCTCCTCAGCAAGCGTTCTGCTGCACTAAGACAGGAATAAAAGGCAGCTAGCTCCTTCACAATCCAACGGCTGGCAGATCAGCCAAAACCTCAGAGCAAAACAAAGGCCTGATTGCTCATTAGTATGATAGATCCGCTCGGCTTTAATCTGTTTTGTGAGATGCAGCCGCTGTTTAATGACTTAAATGATGTTTGTTTAAATGCTCAGTTGCTGCAGTCACATCAGGAGAATGAGACGTCATGAGCCATCGAATCCACTTGTCATCCTTAAAACAACTCAGTCCTCTTACCTTTCCTGTGCACACGGTGCAACGCAGCCTGTCGTCACTCCCACATCCCTGCAACACAGTTCAAGAAGGACCGTCATAATCAGCAGTGCAGTAACGATCATTGACGCTCCAGTCACAGCGAGTCGCACTTCCATCGTAACATAGGTCAGTAAAAAGACGTTTCTTTTCTACACCTTCAAGGTGCCCAGAGTGATTTACAACGGCCTCACACACACACACTCCAATGGCCGGCTGCTGCAGAAGCATCTTTGGGTTGATTGTCTTGTCCAAGGACACGTTGACACCGCCGACCCGCTCAACCAACTGAGGCACAGCACTGACAACAACAGAGAGCTCAGTTTGATCAGTTTAGACTCAGCTGCTGACGCCATCTTGGATTTCGACGGACATACGACATTGGGAGGACGTTGCACTTCACCACGTCCTCTTGGACACTCAGAAAACAACTCAAATTGCAAGTGGGACGCATCATAATTTGTGGTTGATGTGACTGGAAATCCATCCGTCAGGCGCCATCACACGGTGAAAATCAACATGAAAGAGAAGACACTGCCCACACATGGACATTTAGATGCGTCTCGTCCTGTCTGATCAAACGACACGTTGACAACATGTTCAGGCAGCTGGTGACTGAAGAAGCTAATAACAAAAACTCCAGAGCTGAAATCCAGCGCCGATGTTCACGACATGTCGGAGCCCACTTTGATGGATGTTAATGGCATATAATTATAGAACACTGCTATTAGGCAATGTGATTTTATAAAGAGGACCGTTGCCCCCGGCGCTGTGGCCTGATTGCTCTGAGTGTTGGGCTAATGAATGTAAACCACGTCTGTTTGCACTGATGAGAATTATCAGCCCGAGAGAGAGAGAGAGAGAGGGAGAGAAAGAGAGAGAGGGTGTGTGTGTGCGTGTGTGTGCATGTGTGTGAGGGTAATTAAAATGAGACACTCTCGGTCAAGGGTACACTCTTGAACACACACACAAATATCACATTTTACATCTTTTCACACTGATGACGACGCTTCACGTCCCCCGTCCTGTTAGCACAATGCTACGTTTCGTTAGCGCGTTGGCATTTCAAGGAGGAAGAAGAAGAGGTGGGAGGGGGTTCCACATCCACGGGACATTCTTTTCTCTTCGGACTGAAACCAGGTGGAGGTTTTACACAGACACGAAAACACTTCTATTCATTTGTTGGGATAGCGACGAGAGTCATTGCGACGGCTCAGTGGGGGGCTTAGGAGAGTAATGGACCACCCAACCCCCCTCCCCCCTCCGCCGTCGGTGGATTGGGCAGTGAGGCACGTCAGGCCCGACCCGACTGGTGTGGTACGAGCCGGCGGTCCTCTCATGCCCTTGTACTTGGAGCTGTGAGGGGTTTCACCCCTCTAGGAATGCACTTCCTATAATGAGGGTCAGAGGTCAAAGTGCTGCCGCGCCTGGAGGCCGGGATCTCCCAGGCTCACTCAGTCACTGACTCGGTCCCTATATTTAAATCCTGCCCCAGGACGTAGTTTTCAAAGGGCATCTCCTAACTAGTTCCTGGTTACTAATTAGTTTTCTGCCGTGCTATTTGTCTTTGGGAACCTGAATGTTGGGGTGTGTGTGTGTGTTTGTGTGTGTGTTGGAGGGGGCGGGGGGGTACCAAGGAGTCAATCTAAAAAAAGAAAGCATCTGCCGGCCTCAGTGCAGATGATCATCACAGTCGCCAACACACAATGAAGGAAGCTGCTGCTGCTTGAATTTGTACAAACAGGAGTGACACCACGGAACGGGGACGAGGAATCAGTTGGCTGTTTTCGGTGCGTTAATGGTGCATGCTATCACTCCCAGCTGACCCTACACACACACACACACACACACACACACACACACACACACACACACACTCTCTCTCTCTCCTGCAAGTCACATCATTATTGGATTACGTTTTCTGGCTTCA
>CAAKHB010007622.1:1595-20396 GCA_901007665.1 Aeoliscus strigatus | reverse complement strand
CAGTATGGCGGGTGATCACTCGGTGCAATATTTACAGCGATTTCCTTCGTCCTCCTCACTGCTAATTCTGCTCGTCTCTCATTACAAACTCCGTTTTAATGGAAGAGTCCTCGTCAGGGCAGACGGCTCCTCGCTCCTCGTGTCGTCGCCGTCTGGAGGCTCCTGATATCACACTCTAATCAGTCCCGAGCTCCACTTAAACCCGGCTGGGAAATTAGCTTCAGTGCTGTTGTGAGCGATGGTTCTGGAGGACGTCTGAGACGACGACGTAGCTGAAGTATCCAATGTCCTGATCCCGCCAAATGTGTGCACAAGTAGGAGCCTCTCAGCGATGACGGTCACATCCTCAGCAGCAGACGGCCGTCGGTCCTCGGACAAAGCCAGCAGCCGTGCCTGACCCGTCACATCAGCGAGACTCTACTTGTTCATATGACACGTTGTTACGGCTCCGAGGGAGAAGACGCTCAGATTTGACAATTACAGGAGGAACCTCATCGGGTCAGCATGGAAACATGAATTTTATTCCCCCCCAGTACTTCAGTATTCCAAAATACAGATTTATGGAATTTCAACGGCTGAATTGGCGGTTTACTCCAAATTACAATCCAGAATATTTTAATATTTTGGGATGTTTTTGTTTTTTCTGGAGCTGCAGGCATGTTTCAGTTTACATATAACAAATGGAGAAAAAACACGGTCTACTGAAGTTTTCCTGGATGTTCTAAATTTGAGCTGCACCCGTACATGAGCTGTGAGAAAAGAACTGAACACCACTTAAAGTCTTTGAGAAAACAAGCCGTCCAGAATGAGATGACACTGTTTTAAAGATCAGAATCCATGGACATAACGAAACCTGAACAGCCACGAAGTTACGTTTTTTAATTTGTCGTTTCAAATCGTCAGTTTTTTGGTTTATATCCTTTAAAATTGTCAACTTTCCAATATTTTCCGGCCTTTGAATGCAGTTGTTACGACGTATTTCATTGTTTTTCGTGAAGCACTTTCATTTTTTTTGTACGCGTGCAAAAAGAAATAAAACATTCAAGCACTTCCAGCATCTCATTTCCTCTCATTTCACTCGGTCAATTATCATCTTTAATCTTCAGCAGGCAGAGTGACGGTAACTAAAGGAATCCCACGCAGCAGCGTGTCATTGATTGACTCTAATAAGTTATGGAAAATCACATTTTTTTCCCCTCATCAATTACTCTCATTTATGTAGTGGAGTATGACTCTATTTGTGAATGAAATTCCAAGTCAGAAGACAAGAAAAATTAGTGTGCGTGGGCGCTGGACTGTTGGAAAAGGAGCAAAATGAGGCGTCTAACCCAAAGTGACATTTACAAATTACCTGTTAATTTCAACTGGGTTGAGGGATGATAGGACTGAATTACAGTGACAGGGGGGTAACTGGGTAATGGAAGGCCAGTCGGCAGTGGCTAAATAAGTAACCTGCACTAACAGAGAAAGTGTGTTTATTCCTTGTGAGCTTGAAGTATTTCCGCTGCGGAGCGTTTAACACGAGCCGGCCGCTCTCACCCGACGCCCACCGGAGAGCCGTTGGTCTAATTAAGCGGCGGCGGCATGATGAATCGTCACGATCAGCATTGTTTCGGGGACTCGTGCTCAGGAGGATACCGACCACGTCCAGGTGAAGTGCTGAGACCTGCGGCGGTGTCACCTTGCATCCATCGCCGCTAATGTCTGCGGAAAGTCTGGAGGACAACAAGGCACCAAACCGGTGCCCCTCGTCCTCCCCGCCAACCCCCGAAGCCCCGAGCCAACATTAACGGTGCCAAGTGGAAACGGGTTGACATTAGAATTGAATACTCCGATAATGGATACCGTCTCTGTGAAACCTCCATTTAGCTGGCAGAGCCGCAGAGGCACAAAATCAAGACGGGCTCCCTCAGGTCAGAGGAGACGGAGGACACTGGTTAATGACGCCTGCACCGCTCCCAGAGCTCCACGGAGAAGACGACGGGACGGGCGCTCCTCAATCTAAACATTTCTCACTGTCAAAGCAGAACCAAGAAGAAAAAAGGTCAATCGGGGCTGGGCGCTACTTGACCTTTGAAAGGTCACGCACGCCTTCAGAGCTGCTCTTACTACTGTGGGATACATGGACGGAAAAGTCCGGAATAATCGCCAGTGTGGCTGCACGCCGCATTAGACTCCACCCTGACCTCTTTAGATGGCCTCACTAGTGTCTGACCGTGGAAAACTAATGAGTGTGAGTCTGTGGGTGAAAGCTACGAGGGCTCAGTGGTTTGGCTCGGGGCTGACTGCTGAAAATGAACATTTAACCACGCTTTTAGTAATTGAAAAAATGACAAGCGGTACACACAGGCCACGGCCCCACACAAACACCCAAATTATTCTGATTATTTGCCACCTCCGGATTAGAAGCGCCTCTCTCCGCTGTCACTTGCAGCAGCGACCAGCAGCAGCGTCGGCAAACGCAGGATGAAGCAGAGATGTGGAAGTAACGTCAATTAAAATGAGCGCGTTCGCCCCTGGTGAAGTGGAGAGAGGCGAGGTTCCACGGACTGAGCCGCTCTGAAGCAGCAGCCATGAACTCATTTCTGAGGAACCTTCACAGGAATAAAGCGTCAATGCTCTCACGGGGAAAAGAAAAGAAATGGCACTTTTTTTTTTCTGAGCTAAACTTTGCTCACAGCTCCACCTGCTTGTCGTATATCGACACTGACACTTCAGTCTGCTCAGTGCAGCACGTTTGACGTCGTGTCCGACGACCCAGTCTACGGACAGCGTGCTCAGTTCATGAGCAACAGACTGGAAATAGTTTGATGTCAGATTGAAACATGAAACGGTGACGAAAAAAACAACCTGAGAAACGTTTTCACATCAAAAATCCTTCTTTTTCTCCTTCTATAATCAAAAGTCCAGGGCTGTTGTCGTGTTTATTAGTTGACGCAGACACTGAAAGACAAAGGTGACGTCCATTGACGGTTCAACCTACAATCATGACCGATATGAATGGACATCAGTGGACGTCCATGATGCCAATGACGATGAATTTCATCTCAATTCTGAAGTTTCCTGATGCAAAACCATTGTTTTTCATGTTTTTGTCTCAAGAACTCAAGCACACCAAACACCTGAACAAACAGATGAAACTTCCAGGTGAGACTCTCCTCTCACCTTCTGAGCCGTGGTGACTCCAGCGGTGCTCACATCTCCAGGTTCTGAGGAGCAGCTGCAGCCAGCGCCCCTTGAAAAACAGAATTGTTCCATATTTAAGGAAAAAAGTATGTGTCCTGTCCTGAATGTAGTAGTCAATCGCTAATGATGACTACTACATTCAGTAGTGATCGTTAGCGCCGTGTGCATGTGGCACCAGCTCCTGGTGGGAGCACCAATGATCACAATCATAGAGATTGTCACGGTGAAAATCTCTGAAGTTCTGAAGTTCATATTCACAGAGCAGATTGCACAGACTGGAAGTTACAAAAATATGGTACAAAGAATCCGATTTCAAAATGATGCACGGAACGATGCACGGAGTCCAGCAGCTCAGAATGAAGAAGGGAATTCAACAAAAATGCAACACAACTCAGGGAACAAGTCCTGACAAATCCGGACAAACAGAACATAGAATTGAAAAGTGTTGGCAGTTTCATGTGACAAATGTTTTTGGCACGTGCCCTATTGGTCGATCTCAACGATGATGAAATAAAAACCACTTTCACTACTGTTTACTGAGGATTTAGTCAAATTTCCATTTGTAAATAAATACACAATTGCAGCATTCATTGTAACATAATTGGTTGTGGTGGTGACTTCATCTCTGATTTTCTCCTTTTGTTCCACACTGTGATGTTGTCACTGTCTTGTTTTGGAAACTGAGTTCATGCTGAAGTTTCGTTTCTCGCCTAGGACCCCAGATCGGTCAGGGTCACTGTATCTGAAGGTACCAGACCTAAGAATAAATGTGAATGTATCAGTAAGGATGTTTTTAGATGTTGTTTAGTTGTATTTCATTATGTGTGAAATCACATCGAGCAACAGACACATGGAGGATTCAGAAGACGTCTCTGCGTCGTGGACCAGGAACGTTCTCAGGTCTGGAGCTGGTTTGTGCTGATTTCAAATGCAGCAATTAAGACCGATTACAGCGAAATCATTATCTCAGATATTAATCGGATTGAACACGAGCACCACGACCGTGATCCATCATAATAGCGCGGCATTATCTTAAATGTCCAATAGCTTTTCCATTTCTGAGTGTTACGTCTGATGGATGAGGGCAATTAACCAAATGAAATCTCTGAAGACTTCTCCCAAATCACCCACATGTGGGGAACACACGCTCGTGGAAGAAGGTGAAACCAGCACGTACGCCGGCAGGTCTGTGTGACCGAGCATACGTCGCAATCAGAATTCATCCGTTCATCGTTGGTTTGTCCTGCTTTATTTCACGGCAGATTATGTAAATATGGAGGAATTGATGTAATCACAAGTGAAGATGAAAACATTTCTAACACACACACACACACGGGTACATTCAGCTCCAACACTCTCCAACAGAGACACTTTAAAGTACTGAAATGTGTTTTGCACTTATTTGTCATGACTTGTTTTTATTATGACCCTTCCGGAACTCACCCGCTTTCCGGCACAGCTCTTCTTCCTCTCTGTCCCGTCGTCTCCCCCGCTGCCGTCCGAGGCGTCTGCGTCAGTCCTCCATTATCACGTCGGGGCTGCGAGGAGGAGGAGACCCCGACCACGGACACCGCTGACAGTACTGACGGGTCATGTGACTCCATCCAGACTCTAACCTGAAGATGCCAACAAACACATGATGAAACACCTCCCTGCGTCCATCATCGTCCCAGCGCCACACCGTCCTCATTCATACCTGTCAAGAAGCCATTCATCTATACCGACAGCTTATTACACTGAAAATTGCAGAGAAAATGTCGTTTCCAGCACCGAGAGGCAATAAGACCGAACACCAACTCATCACTGATGAGCCTGGGATGGATGTGAGCGCCCTCCATGTCGGTGGGTCTGCTGGAAGTTGGCTTTCAGACATAGCCTGGAGCTCTGGTGTGGGTGGTGGAGGTAAAGACACTAACAAGATCATGCAGTATTAATGAGTGTTCAGCTCCTGATGCGGGGAAAAGAAGAAGCAACTAGAGGGAATAAAAAGAAAAACACTTGATCTCTAGTTCCTATTCTAAGGCCCTGTAACTTATCATTTGTACCTGAACAAATCCAGAGAACGAGGAGGGACACACCTCGAGTGTGTGACGTCCAGGAGTCAACACGTCAGTGGGACAACTCAGCGCGTTCAGGAGCTGTGGAGGCGAAGACGTTCATGAACGTTCAGGTCAACACTCGGGAGCTCCAGGACCAGGACCAGGACCAGGACCAGGACCAGGACCAGGACCAGGACCAGGACCAGGACCAGGACCAGGACCACCATCTAACCCTTCCCCTCCTTCATTCCCTTTTATCTGTGATCTTATTTTTTGTTCTTCTCGTTGTTCTCTTTGACCACCATTCACACCAACGGGTGATTTACAGACGGAGTACCCGGAGAGAACCCACAGAGCATGGAAACTCCACACAGAAAGATCTCCGGCCAAGAAGCGAACCAGGGACCTTCTCGTCACCGCTGCACCACGTTCTCCACGCGTCGATAGGGTCATTCACACACTCAGTCAGACGCCAACATGGACGTCAACACACACGGTGAATGTGTCATCTCCTCCGTCCAGGTTTCACGTGTTCCTACCAGCCCGTCGCTGTGAGGTCACTGTCAACGGCGAGTTTGTCTCCTCGCCGACACAGTGAGTGTTTGTGTGCAGAGGAAACGGTTCTCCTGCACGTGAGCGGAGCCTCCCGGTGGGAGAAATGAGACCATCTGCCCCTCCGCATGCAGCGGGCCCAGGACGGAGGATGCTGTTGAGCTGAGGCAGCAGAAGAGCAGCAGGGTGAGGTGTCCTGCTAATGAAGCTGCTGCAGCAGAAAGATCTGGAATCAACCTGCGACAAGTCACCTTATGTTGGAGCTTCTGAACCGCGTCTGTGTGATTTATATCTATGGGCTTCAAACCTTCTCTTCCAGGGTCCACAGAGGAACGTAATGAATCCCTCTGGAAGGTTCCCTCTGGAAACTGAGACTTTAAAAACACAGTTTAAAAACACACTCTTAGACTGTTTGAAGACTCAAACATGGAGAACTCAGCTACGGACACAAACACAGCAGAACACACTGTGTGTCTGTGTGTCACTGTGACGGGAAGTTGTTTCTGTCGCACTGGACAAAGGACGGGAAACGTGTGCGTGTGTCAGAACAATCAGCTTGTGAACAGTAAAAAGTCAATAAGAACATGTCGGCTGCTGCGACGGATCACTCACAGACTCCAACATCAGTGTGACAGCTGCTGCTGATATCAACCAACGTCCTCTCTCATAGGATTACTTCTGATGTTTGATGTCCTACAGATACACAGTTCTTCTCCAACCTTCTGAACCAGTGTGAACTGTACAGTTCCCACAAGGGAAACTACATCTAGTGTAGCTGCTTTTAGCCGCTAAATTGGAACAACCTTAATTTAATTTTTGAATCAGTTGCAGTCAAAAGCTCCACGGAGTTTCTGTGATTTTACAATGACAATAAACGACACTGACCACTCGTCAGTACGTCAGGATACTTTGTGTCTGCCTGTTTTTTGTCAACGTCTTCCTCGTGGGCTCGTCTCGTGGAGGATGAGGAGCCTTATAAACACATTTGCTGTGCTCTTCCGTCCCAGCTTCACCTCTGTGCACTTGGCTTGACGACGCTCCAATTACAAATTCTCATTATGCAAATTTGTTGCCTTAGGTAATGCAAAAGCAGAGAGCCGGAGCGAATTAGATGCTTCAATTCTGTTGAGTAAAGACACTGCAATTAGCGTCCTACTTGACGTTCTTATTGTATTTCCCATCAAAGGGTCGGGGGCTGTTAGAGAACCTGGTCTGATGTCGGTTGGAAACATAAAGTCAAATTTGCTCTGTGATTCAATCCGACAACAACAACAACCTATAAATCTGATTTGAGTTCAACATAAACTGGGACAGAACCGGGGTCGCTGATCACACTGAAGAGCAGAGGAGAAATGATTGTAATATAATGTTTGAAATGAGATTTTTGGAGGGTGGGTTTTTATTCACCGTTAACAAATGAAAACGGTTTTGCGTTCATATTTTATATTCATTTTTTGTGTGTTTTCAGTTTACTTGTGTCTCAGTGAACAATGATCACACCCATTTCCCTTCATATGTGTTTCACTTTAATGTCGTTCTTCTGTCGTTAGCGTAAGTGTGAATTTTTGTAGGTTCAGTGGTAAAATATTCAGAGTTTATAGTGTTTTCACCACAATTATTAGTCGATATCGCTCGTACCGACCGGGGGATACGCCCCACCCCCACCGGTCTCAGTGACGATGTCACGCCATTAACTCTGTCATAAAAAACAAAGTTCATTTGTCGAAGGCATAATATTCAGTTCTTTCTGCTCCTGCTCTGATTGTCATTTGCACTAATAACATCAACTGTAATATGATCATTAAAACATGGCACCCCCAGACATCTCTGCTACACATTTGTCAAAGCAGAGATCATCAAATAATGTCTTGATTGCATCATGATGTCATAAAACGAAGAGGCTGGACGTGCGTGCTTTCAAATGGAAGAGGAATCCAGAAAAACAACAAACCAAATGAATATCATCCATTGATGGAAACATCTGTGAATCATTATGCAAACTCAGGCTAATTCTTTGGAGTTGGATTCATTAAGGACTATTGTTATCTTCAGTGGCTGAGCTCTTATTATCATGCATTTAGGAAATGAGGCGCAATCAATAGCTCTTTTCATTTTGCCTTAATGGTTCCCTATTTTGTCCCTTGTGGACGAAAGCGAGCAGAGGGGAGGCCTGTGTTACATGTATAAAATGCATTTTCTCTGCAGGAAACAACATAATAATGCCTCCTATCCCCTTTCTGCATATTAGTATAACACTCCACAAAAATGGAATATGGATTTACCATCAAAAGGTTGCCTGACTTTTTCAGATGACGTATTAAATTCAATATTTCCAGCCACGGATGTTTCAGTAGGCGAAGATGAGCCGGCTCACGGGCTGAATGCACCTATCGGAGGAGAAAGTCACAGCAAAGAGAAACGCGTCTGTTCCAAACAGGAACAACGGGACAAAAAGACGTCTTCGAGGTGGAGGGGCAGTTTTAAAACTGACGTGGTGTCGGTTATTTTCATCCAGCGGAAGCGTGATGCTGTCCGTCACATTTCTGACCCTTTCAATTAGCGGTACAAGTAGTGCAGCACTCGTCCCAGCAAGCGGCAGCGGCCACATATTTACCTGCTGGTTCACGTTTTGATATCCGGTACGACTTGGAATGTGTCACTGACTGTAACTGTGACGGTTGTGTGAATTATTTGTGTTGATCAAAGAAAAATGCCTTTTTCTGTTCAGCCAGATTAACAGCTGCATCTCCAATCTGGCTTCGATTCGCTAATGAGGGAACAAGAGCTGATTCTAGCAGGAAATTATCCCAAAGAAAAGTTTGATCTGCCCCAGATCAGTGGGGGAATTCTTGAGGGAGCAGGTCGCGAGTTGCCCCTCTTCCCAAAATCCTGCACGCCTCATCCTTCATCTGCGGCCGCTCGTCATGTCCCATCACCGGCACAGTTACACCTGAACACTCTGCTGCTGCCAAACACCTGGCTCCATCTCCCACTGTCCAAATGAAAAATAAGCATAATCTGCCTTTCTGAGTATCCAGCAAATGAGGGATTTCATGACAAATTGTGTGGAGGTTCATTATGCAAAAGGGGGGGGGGGGGGGGCGGCGGCGGCGGGGGCGGCGGCGGCGGCGGCGGCGGCGGCACACGGGAGCTAAAATAAAGGAAGTTGTCGTTGAGTGAAGTGTTGGTAATGACTTGTGAAATGTGTCTGTATTAAAGGTCTATAACCTGTGTTGTAGCTGTCACATGGGTGTGTCTGTTCTTTTAGATGGGAATGAGTGAGAAGCTGAGTGCAACGACAATAGCGACACTCGGTTTAAACAACGTAAAACTGCAGGAGCGCAGCAGCAAGACGGTCAGAGAAAAAAAATACAACATCTACAGACTGAGACGTGAACACCAAACAGCTTTCTTCTGCTCAAACAGACCAATCGTCCCCGGGAATGGATGTTAGCGTTCTCGTGGGACAAACTCTGAGACTTAGGAACAGCCGCGTACGTGTCTCGACCGGATCAAATTGCTCAGTTAACGAAAATACAAAGCATCTTTTCGTACGAGTCCGATTGTTCAGACAGAGTGTCGAAACACTAAAAACATCTGAGACGGATAAATATTAACTTAAGGACGTCTGAGCAGGAGAGAGAGGACAAAGAGGAGAAAAAAACAAGGGGAAAATGTCTTGACTCAGAAAATGGGATGTTTTCAAAGTGCTGACATGTACGGGGCGATTGAATTTGCATACCAGAAACTTTCATCAGGGGGATGTGAAGAAAGTCTCCAGCACAGGAACCATTAATATTTAATGAATTAGAAACAGTAGCTGCAGCTAATTAGAATTTGCACATTTACAAATCAGCCCTGATAGCAAAACAAATTATGAAATATAACGGCAGGCGGCAGATTACCGAGGGAAAAGCCGATGATAGACACAGCAAATGGAGTATCGCTAACAACATACTGTCAGGACACGTCACGGCGCTAATCCACTTAAATATTGATACGTTATTCAGTGAAAGCGTTTTTCTCTTTGTGCCAGTGCGTTCAATCTAACACTTGCTTCTTGCTCATGGGTCATTAGCCTCTCGTTCCCGTGCTGCTCGGCCAGTTTGCTTTGAAAGAAAAAGGCTTGTTATTAAATGAACGCGTTTGCTCGGCGGCTCCATTAGAGGAGGTCTGGACGCGCGCGCTACCTAACGTTGTTTAGAAATGGGTACAAAGGCCAGCAGTGTGTAAACGGCCGCGCTCGCATTCATTATTCGATTACTTCCTGGTGTGATGGCTTTTGGTAAAAGCCGTGGAATTCTCGTAAGTGGCCGCGACGTGCACTCAGGGGAAAAACATTTATCAAACAATGAAGGCGACGGCTGAGGTATTCAGAGTTAAGTAGTTCCACAGCAGATGCCGAGGAGCATCTACGTCAATGACAGGAAATCAGGAAACAGTAAACCGAGTCCATGAAACACCTGAAGCCGATTTCATGATTGAATTCATCAGGTTTTCATGGCCGTCAGCTTCCACACGTTCCTCCACTCACGCCAGCGGAACGAATCCAAACAGGAAGGAGCAGCCATCAGAGATGATTAAACACATTCTGAGGATGAGGTGTTTTCATGCTCCCTCCTCGTGTCCATGTCTACGTCTACGTTCATACGACAAACTCCGATGGTCCAGAAGGAAACACCCAGTCTTACTTCTGACCGACGGCGCTCCAGGAGACTGTGGACGTCCAGACACCAAAGTGTGATTAGATGGACCAGTGGTGATGAAGTCAAGGAGACTGGAGCTGGAACGTGGACGGAGAAACAATCACAATCAACATCACTCTTCTTCTTCTTCTTCTTCTTCTTCTTCTTCTTCTTCCTCTTCTTCTTCTTCTTCTTGTCCTCCTCCTCCTCCTCCTCCTCTTCCTCCTCCTCTTCCTCTTCCTCCTCCTCCTCCTCCTCCTCCTCCTCCACTGCATCTGGTTGATAAAACAATACAAATCAAATTCATCAGTCACATCCGGGTGTATTCACAGTAAATAATCGTCACTTTTAACCCTGGAACGTTTGTATAGGATGATATCAGAGTGAGGGACGCGCCGGCACGTCTTTGACACCGGGGGGTCAGAAGTGGCCTTTGAATGGAGAGATGTGTTGTGACATTGTCAACCTTCATCTGCGGCTCAGTGCTCAGCGTCCACCGGTGCTGATGAGAACCAGCGTCACATCTCTCTCTCTCTCACACACACACACACACACCAGCTCACATACATGAAAAACAAACACGTATGGAACGACCTGAGAGCAGCACTGAGTTTTATTTATTGAGTTATTGTCTAGTTATTGTCTTTTTTTGCATAACTTAGGTTTCAGTTTCAGGTTTCAGTTTTCCCCCTGTCTGATTTATGTATGTGGTTAATTTGACATCGTTTCCAGCCTATTTCTCTGATGATTTATTTTATTTTTCTGTTAAGATTCTTCCAGCATCCTTCATTTATGTCTTTGCCGTGGGGTTTTCTATCCCATTGTATGAAAAGTGCCATATAAATAACATTTAACTGCAATCACACATGTACACGCTGAAACCGTGGAACTTGTTTGTAGAAGGAGAAGATTCAGATCTCTGAGTCCTCGGAGCGCCGGTGACGTGTTGCCCCCCCCCCTCGCCTGTGACACATCGCTTCTCTGCGACAATCTGTTTGACGTGACGGGGGGCCAGAACGGTGATTGTTCCCAAATGAAGAGGCAGAATGGGAGCTGTGTGTAAAGACACAAGTCTCTGTCTTATCTTGTCCAAGCTGCTCGTGGTGAATGATGCGTCTGAACGTTCAGATTTACCAAACGTCTCCCTCTAATGGATGGAAGCCGAAGGGTTTGAACATTCATCCGTCCATCCATCTATCGACTGTGTTCTGGAATAATAACGGTAGAAGACAGAATTCACCTCACAGGATCTGGGCTGACTCAAAATGGTGCGATGAGAAATTAACAGCATCATTAATGTCTTCTGTCCCTGGACAGTGATATCGTTCAGTTTACAACCCTGGAAACTTGTTTTAGTGCACCACACCTCCTTAATATTTCCTTTGAAACGAGTTCAAACTGCATAATTCAAACAACAAGGGGTCAGTCAGTCACTGGCAACTCAGTGATTCTCTTTCAGTCACGGGGGGGAGGAGGAGGAGGAGGAGAGGTTTCATTTGGAATCTCATACAAGATCCATTTCAAAGCGCACACATTCATTTGATTAGAAGCCATGATGGGAGGACCCGGGGAGAGCGAGACGTCCGTGATGAAAAGGGGAGAATTAGCTGAAATTACAGTGAGTAGATCCTTCTCTCTGCCGCGTCAGGCAGGAAGGAAAGAAACGTACGGTTCCTGGCGAACAATGTGGCAAAAGATTATTTTGCCCTTCATGCGGCGGCCCATCCACAGGCGCCAGCGCCCCCCGTCGACATGTGCCAACATGTCAATCAGCTGTAATTGCCATCCTGGAGGAACAATATCAGGCCACGGCGGCTCAAACCACACAGATTCATTGCAACACCTAATCTGCTAATGAGCTCAGCACGGCTATTTTCAGCATAGCCGCAGACATCGTAGCCGTCACCGAGGAGGCCTGGCGCGGCTTCCAGTGACAGCAGAGGACAGTTGGCCCGCTGGAGGAGGTACAAAGCAGACCTCCGCCGGAACACTGCAGCGTCTCCAGATCCTGTTTGGACGGATGGCTGTGATCCCGGCACATTCTCTGATTCATATTTGGACTTTTTCCTCATCTCAGTTCTCTACATGCTGCCTGGGGAGGTCTGTGATCAGTGTGGGTGAAATCGTAGGTGGACAATGGAAGTTCTGTCTGGACAATTGGTGCAAAAACCTGGACGAAACGTTGTGATTTTAAAAAGGAGTTTGACAGTATCAGTGTTGATTAAACCACTGTCGTATTTGGAACAGGGGACTGGAACCAGCGCTGATTATTATAAAAGACTGAAACCTACTGTAAGCTGGGCGATACGTAGGATAGAACACACCCCATCGTCCAATCAGACAGCAGCTCTCTGGAGCTCCGAGTTGTGTTCCTGGAGAACACCATCAAAAAGCAACACAAACAATCCTTAATGGAACTGATACAAGAGGCTTTTTAATTATCTAACTCAATCAGCTAAAGACCCGTGGATCAATGAATCCCAATTACACTCCCCGGCTCGGTGCCCCGACAGCAGCAGTTTACATCGGTTCAAACAGCAAAGCGTGCCGCCGCTAAGTGACAGATTACAGGTTGTGGCTGATCTAATGCGCCCGCGGCCCCCGTACGAGGCACATCTTTAATTCACACGGCGAGCTTCTCTCATTGGGACCGTGTCACTTACCTGATAGAACCTCTCTGAAATATTCATCGTCCCCTGCAGTGGATGGAACTTTAGCTTTCAGGGAATAAAACAACAGTTTGCCTCCTTTGTTGGATTTGTTGGAGGAAGGTGTGCGATTGGAATCATCACCAAACTTCTCCTCGGTCCAGTCGAGCCAACGGGACTCGTCAGAGCCCCTCATCTTCTCTGAAGTCATGAAACTTTGTCTGGACATCACTGATGAGCGTGGTGCAACAGCGTGTTCTCATTCTTCACACGCAAGAACGGCGGCAGCGGTAGAGTCCAGTTATCAGACGGTTCAGGGTCCTTGAACGAGACACTGAACCTGGAATTGCGCCACCGATGCTGCATCAGTGGGTTGAGAAGTGAGCTAATGACCGTGAGCTCACGGGATCGATTCCGGATGGATTGGTGATTGACCAGCTGAGGTGTTCTCCAGCGCCACGGAGAAGGGGGTGATCCCCACTGCTCCGTGTGTGTGTGTGTGTGTGTGTGTGTGTGTGTGTGTGTGTGTGTCACACTGTTGGCGCCTTCACATAGTGGATGTGACTCTCAAAGTGGGTGCAGGAAGGTGCGGTGCCCCACATTCATCTGGAATAATCCGGCTATATCTACAGGGAAGAAGAAAAAAACCCTCTGGAAACAATTGTTTATAAGATTTGAGATATAAACAATAAATGATGTATGTGTGAATGGAGAATTATATGACTCTCAAAGTGACGGCAAAAGTATGACTTGGAAGAAAGGGGCGATTTATACATGGGACAAACCCAGTAAGGAACGTTCTGGACCGACCAGAGACTTCACACAGAGCAGAGGTGTTTCATCAGGATTTCAGCGGGCTGAATAAAGATATTTGTAGGGGTCTGAAGAGGGATTTGGAATGGAAAAGAATTGTTTCCAGTTCTGAGAAATATTGGGGAGGACAGAAGGAAGTTCACCTGATACAAGTGAATACGTAGATTCTACTTTACCCCTCTAGAGCCAAGAGTTGTCAGTTGTGCTTTGTTGTTTTGTGTTCAGTCTGTCCCCCCTCCCCCCTCCTCCCTCTGTTTGCCAGTGGAGGTGTGGCCAGGCTGATTGGGGAGCAATCAGCGCACCTGATTCTCATCAGCGCGTTGATTGCTCCTGCTCTTAAGCGTGCTCTGGCCTCACCCCACTGACAGATTGTTTGTGCCTTCGTGCCAGACTCTCCAGCCATGCTTTGCCCTCGTCCTTCTCTTCCCGTTCCACCTTCGTGTGTGCTTTTGTTTTTTCCGACTCTCCCCTTTTTGTGGAGCTATTTCCGTTTTTGAGTTTTCTTCCTGCCCTTGTGGCTTCCTTTGCTTTCTGCCTTGTTTGTTTCCTGCTCACGCGCCACGGTGCAGTGATTTTCTGTTTTCGGCAGATTTTGTGTTGATTTGTGTAGATTATCCTGTCTTCCTTGTGTGATTTCTCCTGCCCTTTGGATCCGCTTCTAAACCGCTGGCTCACGCCCCCTGAACATCTAGATGCCATAGGACAGGTCTATTACTTGAAATGTGGAACAAAGGTAGAGACTTTCCTACCTTTGTGTTATGGGAATATAGTCAGATACAACTGTTCTGTGTAAAAATAATAGAGCACCTGGGGTAGGCTCTGGAGATAGACCCCCGTCTCGCCAGGACTTTGCCCACTAGGTGACCAAACACAAATAATGTCAAAAACATGATTTTTGCACTTATAAAGGTCGGGATGGTCACAGCAGGTCGAAATATCCTCAGGTTATGGAAAAGTACTGTACAGCCCCACCACACGACAAAAAATGGATGGAAACTATGAAGAGATGCTGGCAAAAGTTAATGACAGGGAGGAAGAGAGGGGACATGGGACCATTTGTTTACTACGGGTTTGAAAGAACAACAGGACGAATGTATCGATGAGATGGTTCAGCTGTGACTAAATTCACATTTATGATTGGTTCCAACCTGAGTGTGTGGATTACTCAGTATTAGCATGTTTATTAGGTGCCAGACGCCGGGGACCCACTGTGACCCCCCTCCACTGAGCTGTCTTAAAGCATTAAAAAAAAATGAACGTGACCCATCCGTCATTAAAAGTTCAGCTGCACTGTCTCGGATCCTTGAATTCCATGAGCGAATTCTCAGTGCAGACGACTGAGGCTCGTCGATCATGTTTGGATCAATATCCATCCAGACAATCAACGAGAGAATCACAACCTGACAGATGAGTATTTGACAGAACCCAACCAGAGAAGACTGACATCATCCGTGTTTGACTCAACGCTTTGGAACGTCTTCACAGGAGACAATGAGATTAAAGTGAGAAGACAAAGTTCAACCGACGCTGTGGAGTTCGTCATCTGTGCGCATCCTCACAATTAGTTGCTGCCACTTGAATGTCTGAAATCAGGGGATTCATTTCACTGCAACAGAGCATCGGTTGTTTCCAGGAAGGGACGTGGAGCAGTAAACGGATCATACACAGACGCTACTAATGCTGCTGTGCTGGAATCCATTGATCTGCTGTCCTGCAGCATCGTTCTGCCCTAATGACATCTGAGATGCTGCTGTTACAGAAACAGAGCAGCATTTCCTCTGCGCTCCGCAGCAATTTATTGTGGGAAGGTAATAATACGTCTATATTTGAAAAACGCACTGGATGAGGCCGAATGTGGGCTCGGGGCCCGAAACCGCAGCCGCTCGTCGTCATTTCCAATCTTCTATCCGAGGGAGACGTCACTGGCTGTAAGAGAGAAGCTGCATTTCAATTGTTTCCCTTCCTGATGTCTGTTTCCAGCTAAAAACACATTGATTTTTGACAAAACAATAGTACTGATGCTGCAATTCACTGCAGGATATTACTGTGGTGCCTCCTGGTACCACTGAGGTACCACATGAAGCACCTCAGTGGAGCCCCCCCACACACACACCTTCCCCAGAAGAACTTACTGCTGATTAACAGAGGAAACTACAGCATACTGGTGATGTGCACTGACACTGACATGTTTTATGTGTGTTTATGTATTAGCAGGTCACGACGACAACAACACAAGCCCCTGAACATCAACGACACTCGTGGTTACGAATTCCCCAAAGGGGAACGTGAAGGCGACAACGGCAGCGCGCCCAGTCAGAACGTTACCATGGCAACAGCAAAACACAATTGCAGCACTATAATTTTATGTTGGAAATACAACGATACACAGAATCTAAAAAAAACAAAAAACAAAAATCCATGTTCAAGTGACACATACTGACGTATTTTGCATTATCAGCTAAAACCAACAACAATCATACACACACACGCCCAGGGCTGAAGTGTCAGAGCCGCGACATCAGCCCCGCGACGGTAAACACAACACTGAAACAAACCACACTGGAGCTCTGGTCATCGATCTCCAGTCGCTGGCGATGAGCTGGTGGCGCCGCACGGCCACCAGCAGGACTCTCAGGTAACACAAGCATAGAAGTCCAATATTGACCCCCATACGCCCCATTCTGTGTCACACAGGCGTACCAGAGGGTGTCAGGGTGCTCCTCACACATATTCATCCATTCTATATACAATACACAGTATAATAAGACATTACAAGATGAAGGCTTTCAAGATGACGTGTACCATTCTTTTTCAAGTCACTCAGGGCTGAAAATGACACATTTTGCATCATGTGCCAACATATTTCCAAACAGATATAAGCTTACGATGTGAAAAATGCTTTCTTTTCCATAGTTGTCTGTCACATGATGAATGACTCTAAACCCATTTGGGACACATCTATATCCACTTCAATCTAAATTCATGCAGTAAACATCAATAAAATGGAAGGTTATCTCTGAAATCTGTCTGTCAGCAGTTCCAGTGAAGCTTCTTTAACATCTGGATAATGGGAGGATTTCTTCAGTTCCTGTATCATAAAAACACTTTGATGACAACACACTCTGACACCGTTTCAACTTCCCACTTTCACAAAAACCTGAAAGTGGATTGGAGCACAGTTCAACCTGGAGGCTAATCATGGCTCCTTTTGTCTGGAGCAAGAAAAAAAAAAGAGACTAAGACAGAAAAGAGGTGCTTTTGTGAGAACCAGCAGTGGGAGTCTGCCACGAGAACGAGGATGAAGAGGAGGGAGAGTTCTGGCCATTGTCTCTCTGGAGGACACTAATGGATTTTGGTGTCATGTGTTTTTCACTCAACACTTGACACATGCAGCTGTTCTCTTTCAATCTCTGCACTTTAATGTCCATTACGATGACGCATGCTCAAGCCGACTCTTTGATTGTCCGAAATGAGTCTATTTTTAACAAGCGTACTACTCTGAAACCCACAGTTCTTTCTGATTCTGCACAAATGAAGTAGTCCCGGCTCACCGTCGCATCTGGAGTCTGTATTTTTTAGTATGTAAGAGTCCAGTTACCATCCATGTATGTAACTATAAGAAACTATTGGCTGACGCTCTTTTCAAGGCTGCCTAATGAACCCCTGAATAGCAATGAGGGTTTGGAGGGGAGCCTCAGTATTTGGGTCAATAAGAGATGTATTCTAGATATGTAATAAAAGAAGCTTGTCTCCACCTGGCATAATCTAAATTATTGCTCGATCCCAGTAAAGTAGGACGCTCCATACCGCCTTCTCCATTAGCCAATTAATTTGGGAAGTTAAAACATCGCTGCAGACGTCTGCCTGAACCACCCGTAGTAGTTCTACTCGACAGCAAACACTCCCTGAAACCTGAGTCGATGATTAAGTGCATTTCTGCACCCGAGAAGACATTACGTCTTGTGCCAAAGCCCGAGTCAGAGGATGGAGCGCGGCTGTAGAACTTGGCAATGGCCGAGATACATTGAGATAATGATGTACCTGTCCTCACCGATAACGCTAATCAGATCTCACCTCTAGGGTATCGCTTTAAGGTCAGAACAAATTCACGACCATACATTAAGTCCTTGTATTGTTTTAATGAAGGTGCACGGATTCCTGCTGCTGGGGAGAGACCTCCACCTCAAACACCCCAAGTGTGCCAACGTCTCTGAATCCTAAATTCACTGTACGTCGTGCGCCACAGGACGTATGATGAGGAAGGAGGCACCTAAGTCAGCAGGGCGATTTTTAATAAACCCGGACCATCCACAGCCGTGCAACACCTTTCTGCTCTGCAGCCTCACGAGGGCAGACGCTGCTCCGCACATGTGCGGGGCCACTGAAACGAGCGAAACGAGCATCTGCCTCGACTCCTGGGAGTTTTTTTTTTTTTTTCCTCTCATAGTCGGAGCCATAGAGATATGTTTATGTTTCTCCCTCCATTACTAGAGCTTTAAATAATAAAGTAAAATAAATAGCAGCCATTAAACTGATCACATTGTGCTAACTCAAATTGTGTTTATTATGCTAATGGTACATGAAATTAAGAAAAAGACCTTGATGCCAGAGGATTTAATTAATGGGCTTTGGGAAAGGCACTGAGATATAATTCATTTCTGAGTAAGTAAGTCTCATTTGCAGTTCTATGGGTCCTCACGCCGCTGATTGCCTGAGTTATTCTTGCAGATGTGCTGCTCACAGCATGTCCCTCTATTAGAAATGAACACCTCATTATATAAACTACCTAATTAAACATAATACGGCGCCGCACCGACTCATTAATGTGCAGCCTTCTTTTCTCTGAAGGAAAGAATGTGAGGGGGGGTGGAAGGCGGG
>CAAKHB010007621.1:223765-262898 GCA_901007665.1 Aeoliscus strigatus | reverse complement strand
CTGTAAACCTTTCCCTTCACCTTAGCTGAAACTCTTCTATCACAAATCACTCCTGACACTTTTCTCCAGCTGTTCCACCCTGCCTGCACCCTATTCTTCACTTCTCTTCCACAGTCTCCACTACTCTGCACTGTTGATCCAAAGTACTTAAACCCCTGCACCTTCACCACCTCTGCTCCCTGTAACCTCACTTTTCCACTGGTCTCCCTTTCATTGATGCACATATACTCTGTCTTGCTACGACTGACCTTCATTCCTCTTCTCTCTAGAGCAAACCTCCACCTTTCTAGGTTCTCTTCCAACTGCTGCCTACTCTCACTACAGATCACAATGTCATCTGCAAACATCATAGTCCAGGGAGACTCCTGTCTGACCTCATCTGTCAACCTATCCATAACCAAAGCAAACAAGAAGGGGCTCATCCTTGATGCAGTCCTACCTCTACCTTGAAGTCTTCTGTCCTTCCAACAGCACACCTCACCACTGTTCTACTACCTTCATACATGTCTTGCACCAAGCCAACATACTTCTCTGACACTCCTGACTTCCTCATACATATTATTACTTGTATAGTATTATTATTATTTATATTCTTGGTTTTGCTGCTGTTACAAATAAATGTCCCGACATTTATCCAGAGATAAATGTAGTGTGTAAAGTATTTCTGATTGTGAAAAGAACAGATCATTAACCACTAACGACCCTCCTGGGCAGAAGCTCTTGAGTATCCATCCATCTAAAGTTGATGTTTGTTAAAAACCTAAATCCTGCCTCATGTCTTCTTAGTTGACTGACAGCTGCTTGACCTCTCCAGGACAGAACGTGACTGACCTTTCTCCTTGTCCAGTGGGGGCAGGATGCTGTTGTCCCGACACACCTTGAAGTAGATTTCCTGCTCCACGCTCTCTGGGAGGGCCCCCTGGGGGATGATGATGCTGACGCCCGTCTCGATGGAGCTCAGGACGCCTCCGTTACAGTTGAAGATCCCACGGGCGGTGGCCACCACCGTGTGCCCCTCGTCCTCGTCGTCATCGTCCAGCGCGCCGGGGCTGTGGCACACACGGGTCAGCATGGTGAATGTGAGCGGGGGGTGGCTCAGAGTAGAGAAGGCAGCGTCTTCTCCAGACCTACCTGACAGGGATGGCCTTTGGGATGGCGTTGACGTTGTTGTGCTGGTATTTGGGCCTGTTGTCCATCGTACGTGTGAAGGTGTCCAGGCCGCTGTCGTGGTCCAGGGGCTGTGGCGACAGCTGGGGCTTTCCGCCGCTGTTCATCACCACCCCACCCTTGCTGAGCAGGTCCGTTTTCACCTGGGTGTCGTTGGGAAGCAGGTTATGGTTGAACTTGGGGCTCTCGAACTTGCGCTCGAAGGGCCGGGCCGAGCTGGTGTAAGGCTTAGGGACGTAGCGGTTGTAACTGGCGGGGGCGGGTGCACCGTGGGTCTTTGGGGGTCCCGTGTCTGTGCCGTTGACAGGAGGCTTGTCGGGGAGGGCCCTCGGGGGCAGGTAGCCTACTTGTGCCGGCTCATCCCTGCTCGCTGGCCGGAGAGCTGCCAGATCCGGTTTGGGATTGGGGGAGCTCAACGGGTCCGGTACGGAGTTCACTGGACGCAAGGAAGGAGACAGTTCTTTGAATGCAGTCATGAGCATGTCGTCCATCGTTCCAGATGGAACTTTATTTACACTATTAGAGATTCAAACTGTGGTAAATTGAAACCACAAACACATTTCAACAGCCTCGATGAAAACGATTCATCAAGCGTCAGAACTCCATGACGAAAGCTGGTAATGAGACGTATTAAACGTATTTGACGTCGGTCAGATGTTTCAGAGGGAACGCAGTGGGTTCATTACTACTTTTAATAAGCACAATCATAAAACACTGCAATGCCTATTACATAAATTTAATTTCTATAAACAGAAGAAATCAAACGGCTGACAGCTTGCTGAGTCAGCGTTTTTGTGATTGTGCTCAGTTCACTGCTGCGAACAGCGACAAGAATGGAAGAAACCTCCTGTGATATGTAATTACTGATTAAATGGTTGGTAATGATGTCATGAACTCAGTGTTTATTTCCGTTAACCCTTTAACACAGACGCTAGCATACGAGACTATTTGCATTGTCAGCAAACGTCAAAGGCGTCCTGAAAGCTGAGAAGTTGTTAGTTCCCCAACCTGGTGTGAAGAAGGAGCTAGGAGAAGGAGAAAACGTCGACTGATTCCTGAAAGCTGAGAACAGTAATGTTGCGGTCGTTACGGTAATCCCGGTTACTCTGTAGCAGGAAGCTGGTGAGTCATTACCGTAATGATGTGTCAAGGTGTCAAGTGCAACTTCGCAACTTTCGGGAACCAATTTCTGATGGTCACATAACTACGGTACAAAGTATGTTAGTGTGAATGTATCGGCAGTGATACTGTATATGACAAAGACTTGAAGAATAACGGTGTGTGTGTGTGTGTGGGGGGGGGCAGACTGAGGGTCTGATTGATGGAGTACAATCCAACGTTTCACTTTTTTTTCGCGCTCAGAAAAACAGAGGTTGTTTCTCTCACCGTCACTGGGGCTGAGTTTGGGCAGGGAGTTGGGTGGGAGGGTGGAAGCAGGCGGTCCGTACTGAGAGGAGGGGCTGATTTGAGGCAGTGGTTCATATCTTTTCTCCACTGGACTCACCTTCTCCACACACTCCATTCTATGAGGAGACAAAAAAACAAAACAAAGTATGTGGTTTATTTACACAACACCTTTCAAAACAGCAGCAGAGAAAAGACGTGGCTTGTGGTTTTACCGGTTGTATGGATACGACAGCTGAGCTGGTTTAGCCAGATCGTGGAAGCGATTGATGCCAGGACTGGGCTGGCCCATGGCTTTGCTGTCAAAGCTACGGCGATCAAAGTAGGACAACTGTTTCCTGTAGTACTCCTCATCCTCATCCGGGTCGTAGTGGTTGGAACGCATGACGTCATCCAGCGGTTTAGTATGTGGCTTCTGTGGCTCCGGAGCCCTGCAGAAGAAGACAACGATTAGACCTGGACGGTGAATAATCAGTACCTGATAATATACTCTGAATACTGATTGTGTTCTTTTACTTCACGTTTTTTATGGAATGTAATAAATGAACATTTTACACTACGGTGTTGTGTATGTTTACTGCAACATCCACCAGGTGGTGCTCAGACTGTGGACAATGGAAGTACAAGGCTCTTGAAGCTGTCCGTCACCATCCTCCCCTACAGCAGGAGGACTGCATACCTGTAGGTGGACTTCTCTTGCTCCAGGTTGCTCAGGGAATTGGCTTTGAGAACTGGCCCAGGCACACTCACAGGTTTGGGAACGTCTGCAGGCTGGAAGACAAAGAGAAGCCGTCTGTAGCGCTTCAAGCATCGGATCCAGATTTGTGCTCACGCGAGTGGATTGCATGCACACGCTGGTATCCAGTGTGGAAGCTGACGTCGCTCTGAGCAGATGGCTACTGAATAGAAATGAAGAACAAGCTTGCAGTTTTTGACAGTTCTGCATGTTTCTGAATGATGCACCTGTGATGGGGAGAAGTTAATTTGGCCTCATGAGAGGATCCAAGCGCTAACTGCCGATTCCTTTTATTTCATTATTTAGACTTCAGACTAAACTGGCATTCGGTGTATTCTTTTGCATGACTAGCAAACTCATAACTACAGTATTAAGTTATTTTGGAGCTGGAACAATCAGTGTGTGATGTGTCACTGTAATATAACGTAATGATTTATGTGTGCAGTCATGTAGAAATAGGAATGTGTTTGTTGAGAAGGAACTCATTCACGGGTCATTTGCCACACTCCTGTACTGCTTGTTTAATTAGAAACTCCACTTTTTTTCCTTTCTAGCGCCGTTTGAAGAATTGCAGCATATCAAAGTCATTACCCTTCGGGCATCAATGACAATGGCTTAAAGAGTTGGAAGACGTTTAAGAAGGATTGGTAATATGAGCAGGCTCTAATCTGCAACCTGACTACGACGTGTCAGCAACTCTTGCTCCTTCACATTGTAACTGCAGCTGAAAATAAATATTGAACGTGTTGATCTGTACCCTGAGGGCTGACGACTCTCCTTCTTTGGCCCTGTCCATGGAAACGGACCGTTTGTTCTCAAACATCTTCACTCTGTTGAGCACCGACTGTGGTTTCATGGCTGGGTCCTCCTCCAGGGCTTCCCGTGGTGGAGGTGGCAGGGGTTTGGAGCCTGAAGGGATTGTTGGCTCACCTGGGGAGGGCATGGTGTCTGTTTTGGGAGGGGGAAGGGTTGGGTCAGAGTTCATTACAGGCTCATACATCCCTGTCTTATAGCCCCTGTTAGGACCAGCAGCGTAAGCAGGCCTCGGACCAGCGTCTCCGTAGTACTGCTTTGGGGGCTCTGGCGAACGGGGGGAATTCATGGGGATGCCGTGAGGTTCTGCATCATACGGGGAGCGAGCGTCATAGCCCACTGGGGGAGGGGGTGGTGGTTCATCGTAGCGAACGGCCCCGGGTTTACTGTGGCGTCGCCGGCCATCATACCCGACGGGTGGAACCTCATCATAGCGGGGCTGAGGGGGGCTGTAGTCCCTCCCCGGTCCATCCTCGTACCGGGGGCTGTAGCCCATGGGTTGCTGGTGGCCTGGCTGGTAACCTGTGGGCTGAGAAGACGAGGTCTGCTGGTCGTAGGGGGGCCAGTGTTCGTTGTAATGAGGCACACGGTTGTCGTAGTGCAGGTGAGAGTCAGTGTTGTGAGGCTTTGGTTCTGTGTAGCCGCCTCCGTCGTAACCATAAGGCGGGTGGTCGTATTCACGGTATGGCTGTTTGTCCTGGTACGGCGGCTGGTGACTGTAGCTCATCGACGGCTTCAGACCGTGGTTGATTCGCACAGGTTCCTCCATCGTGTACAGTTCTTTCTTGTACATCTGTGAAAAAGCAACAACGAATCAACACATCTGTTACAATCACTATTTGTCCAAACACCATGTCGGAAGACAGAAAGCAGCCGGAGAAAGATGCTTTTCCATCACCAGGTTATGAAGAACGCCAAAATTAAATCAAATCCCAGGAAGGAATTTGGGTAAAAATGAAAACCTAAATAAAACTGGTATAAATAACATCATCCAAAGTATTAGAATGTCTATAAGTAATTGAATTAACATCAAGTTAAAAGTGCAAATTACACGAGCAAAGATTTGTTCGTTTTTCAACAGTTCTGAATGCCTGTTTGACAAGATGCCTTTCAAGAATGTCACTGTCCATTTACCATTACATCTTACACATTAACACGTTTTATATTGTACTCACAGGCAACCGGTACATTTCTGAAAGGCCTCATTTCAAACATATGATGTGTAGCCTGTAGACAGCAAGTTACGGAACTTTCTGTGCAAGAAGGTTTAGTTGTAGGTATCTACTCAAAACTACAAAATATAAACATTATGCAGCATGTTGAGGCAAGTTTGTTTTTCCTTGAAGGAAATCATTAGCAGGAGTACTGTCTGCAGGTTAGCGTTCATCATGCAACCAACATTCAGTTTGCATCTAATGTAACGTCCAACTACTGGCACTAAAACAGACAACACGTCTACCGGTATGATGCCATTGTAAGTGCTAGCGCTGTTTCTCTAGAGTTAAAGCTGAAAGGAACCCAAAAAAACATTAGGAGCCATGCAAGGAAGTCAGAGGCAACAGTTAGGGCTGGTTGTGGATGTCTTCACCCTGGTCAAAGACTCAGATGGACCAGTCCTTCTGGTCTCCCAGCCCAGGTGAATGTGGACTTGTCTGTCACACATTTTCTCTGGGAGCCAGAGGCACACAGTGGGCTCAGTGTGGGCACACAGTGTGGGTATGACATGCAGAGAGCAAGTGGAAAGCATGTGCGAGAAGACAGGCAGTTAAAAGAGCAGGCTGGGGCCCAGGCCCGGTCCAAGTGGCTGGTGAAACAGCGGGTACCTTTGGTTCTGGACCAGGTGGTCCAGACAGGTGGGGTTCATGTGGTGGTGGAGGTGGTGGTGGTGGTGGTGGTAGGGGCTGAAAAAGCTCAGGGGCAGAGCTGGGGCTGCTAAGTGAGTCAGCCTGAGGAGCTGCGGCAGCACCTGGCGGTTCCTCTAGGTGCATGCCCTCTAGCTGTACAGGCTGCTCGGCAGCAGGGGGCGCTACCACCGATGGAGGCAGAGAGGGGATAGGCAGAGCAGCCTCATCTTGCTGTGAAGTATTGTTAAAAGACATTTAAGAACACAGGCTGCCAAGGGCACACAAAGTCCAGCTCTTCCCATTACCACAATCTGCTTTGCTTACACTGAACTACCGTAGTTTTACTCCAGCCAGAGATTGCACCTGCACAAATCTGGCTTGATCAGCTAATGTACCGTTGCTTCATAAATGGGTTCAAATCATACAGTGTTTCCCCTAAGTTTACAACCTTTACAGCCAATCTCACACTCGCAAATAAGTCTGAAGACTGTACTGTTACTATTAAAAGAACATGACCTTAAATCCCCAAACACTTGTTGATGTTGTGTATTTCCACTGAATGAACAAAACTTGTTTTTACAATTTTTTTCCATAAAAGTGATGTCCAATGTTTGATAGTTCAAATTTGAACAAGTGTGAGATATAATTTTCTGGTTTAATAATTGTGTGGTGAGTGAGACGTTCCACTCATAGCAAACGCTTTCATCGAATCAATAATATGATTACTGTGTCACCCTGCCTGTGTGCGCACGCACGTGTCTGTGGATGTGTGTGCACACATTGGGGTGGAACCCCTGCACGATATAGAGTGCAAAGGTGAAACGCCATAGAGACAACATGCTGTCTGTCAAACAGGAAAATGAACATGAGGCTCTTTAGTTTGTTAGATAAAGGAAACAGGAACGTTTCTGAAATGACTTCTGTTGTGATGTCGTGCTACATAGAAAAGGAACCTTAAAGGAACCTTACGCTACAGTTCTGTCACTTTACCCAGACACCCACTCTGAAAGCCATTGTCTGCAGTGGACTTTACCTGCTGAGGAGAGGGCATCTTGAATCCAGTGGGGTCCATACGATTGGCTGGGTCCGGCTGCACTGGATGCTGGTATCCAGGGTAACCAGGGGTGTCCTGGATAACAGGAGGATCTTCTCGCACGGGTTCAGAGGAGCGTGTGATGGCAGGCTCCGTGGGCAGACCCACTTCGTCGTTCAATGTCTCATCCAGTTCCTGGTCCGTGTACGCGCCGCCCTCCGTATCGGTGTCCTCGTAGTCTGATGTGTGGCGGCTGTCGGTGCTGTACATGGAGTACTCGCTACCCGGCGCCGACAGGTAGGAAAGACGGTCATCGTGGATATCCAAGTCATCCTCTGTGTTGCCGTCCGCCTGACCAGAGCAGAGAATCCATCACCTCCGTCAGACAAAGCAGACTCATGACTTGTATGTTTTAAAATCTCACTGGCCGTCTCTCACCTTGCCCTCTGACACCCACACCAGTTGGTTCTGCTGCTGCTGGATCGTCTCTTTCAGAGCACCGTACCAACCGTCATTCATGTTGTTGAGGTTGATGGTGGCTGTCGAACAGCATTGACCGAACAGATCAAGCAAATACATGTACAAGGACGTATTCTGATATGGGTTACATGATGTTTTTTTGAATCGGAATTAATTAGTCCAAGTGAAAGAGTTAAACAATGTTCCTTTGAGTTTACGGCAACAGTAATTCTGAATTACACAGAACTTACATCGAAAACAAGTTTCAGCATTAATTATTCTGAATTCTATTCAGCAAATTACTTCGGAACTAAGTTTTAGTTTTGGAATGTCCATTTTCATTCTGAATTTTTTTTTCTGAATCGTATTTAACTTTAATTCTGAATTAAATAAAATTAAATAAAACATCCCATGTAAAGGCACTGACTGTGCGCCCACTCACTGGTGAACAGGTGGTGATTATTCTTCCTCAGTTTAATGGCTCGCTCATAGAGCTTCCTGGCGCTCTTCCTGGACTCAGGACACAGTCTGGTCCTCATGTTCTTCACACCCTGCTTATTGTCAGGATTTAGGAAGACTACAATAGGGTACCACTGAGCATAGTTCAGCCTATCCACAGCATTGGGGGTGATGTCCAGCACAGCGTGCTTGTCCTTTGCGTGAGATAAAGAGGGTAAAGAGAAAGTACGAATATGTGATTAAATGATCTTAAAATCATGGAATTGATCAAAAAGACGATGCTCACTCTGTCGATGATCTGCTTGATGGTGTGAAGACGGATGATTCCGGAACTCCGCTGGTCTGTTCCTGCATCTCTCGGCTCGCTCTCTGGGAAACAGTAGGACCGATTTGTACAAAATACAATTCTCACAACAGTTGCATTTGTATCGATATGTACACAAATAAGTAATGAACATACTTGCAAGCTCAAATAGATCTGGCTCTTCTCTGGCGAGTTTTTCTCGAGCGACGTCTGCGATGGGCCCAAATATCACAACAGGTCTCAGGAAACCAGCTGTGCAAAAAGAGAAAAATGACAGTTATTCTCACGCTGACAGCCTAGACGACTTGCTCCAATCTCTTACCCTCTCTCAGTACGACCCTTTCATACGCTGGGAACTTTGTCTGGACAGGCTGTGAGGAAAGGTCCTCTCTGCTCTTCCTGAGGTTCCTCTTGGAGCTGCGAAGGCCGCGGAACCTCCAGAAGTCGGCTCTGTCGCCCCCTGCTGTTTTGGGGAGGGTGTATTGCACGCTGGAGAGCTGCTCCGCTCTGTTAACATACAGCAGAAAGAGCGGCCATTCTTAATGTAAGACAAGGGATGGATTTGTCATAAACTTGGCAGTGTTAAACGTCAACACTGCCAACAACTAAGGACATTTCACAGTAATGATGATCATAACAAATCTAATATATCTAATGGGACTGAATGTCCACTTTTGAGATGTTTATCCAGCATGTCTTTGAGATGCCTGACATATAGTTAAAAACTAAGGAACACGTGTCTGTCAGGACGTGGTCACCTGTTCTTGTTGGGGATGATGCCTCTCTCCACCTCCTGGTGGTTCTTGCCGATGCGGATAGCCAGCCAGGAACCCAGCTTGCCATTGTAGAGGGTGTCCACGACACGAAACACCTCGCCCTTATTAAAGCTTAACCCATAGGGGGATTCCTTCTCATACTCAAAGTGTGTCCGGATGTAGAAAGAGTCACCGACATCAGACTCCACAATCCGTCGATAGACTAAGGAGAACAGAGAAGCGAGTTGGATGCATCTGAGCAATCAGGGCGAATCGGAATGATGGTCTTGTTGCATCCCCTTACTCACTTCACTTACCATCTTTCTTCTTCTGGGCCAGAATGGTGACTTCCTCACCTTTAGGAAGGTCCAAGAGGAACAGCACCGCCTCCTCTCGGATTATGTTTGCAAAGTCTACATTATTTACCTGGAATACGTGAACACAGATGACAGTTTTAGGCTTTTCCCTCAATAACCTTGATTCAATGAGACAGCGTGTAAATCTGTATGGTTTAAATGGTTCTTCCTTTTCTCCACATTGCCTGGGAAACTGCTGGTTTTACTGCACTGCAACAACTCAGGCCATTGAAAAAAAGGAGGAGGAGGTACAAACAATGAGATATATGGCTGTGAGGAAACGGGACAAACACGGTGAGAGGAAATAGTTTTTTGTGTAAAGGCTCCTGTTGGTCATTGCTAAGAGACCAGTCTGGTGGTACAGGAATGTTTGGAGCAGGCATTGTCCATAACATGAATACAGAGGGAGCGCTTGAGACACATACGTAAGAAAACAACTCTACAGAGACACAGTGTTCAAAAAGAAAAACAAACACTGGTTTTCATTTGTAACTGTAATCTACAGTTTTTTCCACCATCTCTGATACAAAACCATGTGATTTTACAAAATACGGTCGACTTTTACACTTGACTGTGCAACAAACAAAGAACCTACCCTGAGAATTTGGTCTCCCTCCTCCAGGCCTTCTTTAGCAGCTGGGCTATCTTCCAGCACTCCGGCAACAAAGATGCCCACGTCATTCCCCCCGGCCAGCCGCAGCCCCACACTCTCTCCTTTTTTGAACTTCACCAGCTTCATGCTTGGCCTGTGGATGAAGACAATGATTGTATGTGGCAGCCTTCACTTTCACTTCCTGCTTTATCCCCAAATCGATATTTTCTGAAAAGCAGGTAACATGTTTGATGCCATTCAGACTTTTGAGGTGAATGAATTTAATGAAATAGACATTTCACTATTTCACTCAGAATCTCACTATTCACCCTCTGATAAAATTAAGTGAGTGTCAAGTGTTTGACTCATGACAAACACTAATAGTTAAATCATTTCCACCCATTTGTCTTCAAACTATAAATGAGAAAGGAAAGATACATTTTTGGAGGGTGCTTCTGGTTCGCACATAAAACCTGTAGCTGAACTTGCACATAAGCACTTCAAAAACTGTAGCTCTGCTGTTGCTATATGAATCAAATACTCCCTCACTTGTAGCCTTCTCATGTAACAATCACAGACATGTAAATTTCATGGCATTGAATATTATCCTGTCAATTCTACCGGAGGATGCTGTCGTCATGGGCAGCGCTTGGCACAGGAGCATCAGAGGGGCTGACTGGCAGGTCTACATCTGGCTGCCCCGGCTGAGCGTAAACTGGTTTTGGCTCTGAACGCACATACACACAGACACACATTAACAAAACGCTTAATTATAAACACAGCATATATCATGATTATTTTTGAGCAATTACACACAGAAAACTAGTGTTGATTAAAAAAAAAAAAAAAGTACAACACACAACGTGAAGGCACAGAGTGTCCTGAGCGGAGGACAAACAGAGAGGCAGCAGAGCGCTGCAGGCTGAGGAGGAACGTCAGACTCAATCAACTCATATGGTTTATTTTCACTTGGCTGCAGGCCAACTTAGCCAGACTCAGCAGGCGTCTGGGTCGGACTTTGTTGCTTTTTATTGCTTAAAAAAAGGCCAAAAATTACTGGTTCAAACAAGATTTCATTCTGGCTGTTTTCTGTTGCTGCTGACAGACAGGAAAATACATGCCAACATCTCTTATTGGCTTACAAGTGGGGTTTTTTTGGTTTTTTTAGATTGCAAGTTACATGAATTGTCACATTTCCATTAAGATCTTACTCTGACTGACCTGGAAGTGGTGGAAGTTGTTTATCTTCTCGACCAAGTGCTGACTCCTTCGGCTTAGGCAGAGGAACCTCCTCTGCTAGCTTTGCTGGTGTTGAAGCTGCCTTTGAGATCCGTTCTTCCTCACGACTTCTGTGACTGCAGGCAGAAATGTGTGTTTATTTGTAGTTTATCTTTAGAATGGGCAGACGTCAGGCTATAAATAGAGTATTCTGGAGATGCAGAGCTTGGGGGCAGTAGGCGAGCTTTGGGGACCATCAGCTTCACTACACACCACAACAACAAGGCTGTACTGAACTCATCCTCATGGGCACAATTTGGCTGAGAAAAGAAAAAGCAGCATCTTAGTCTCGAATTTTACAGCGTTTCCATTTTACCCTCTTTTATCCTCTTAGAGTCTGAATGAGTGAAATTTGTCCTCCAGGTGGTTTGCAGCTCTGGCTAGCCACCAGAAATGTTTGACTCAGATGATTTCCAACATTAATGCTATGTAAAATGGAAATGGAGTCAGCCAGTGGCTGTGCAGATGACAGAGCACATACAAACCTCTTGTCAAGCTTATTTCCTACCAAGTGTGCCCCTTAAATTAAACTCCAAAGCCACAATCACAATGCAACAGCAGGTCTTTTCTGATGTGGTTTGAAGGGTGGTTCTCGTAAGCTGTGTTGGCATTATTCTACCACAAATTAAATCTACCTGATCATCTGCTTCATCAATGCTGCACAACTCACTCAGGCAAGCAGAAAACCCAGTGGTTCAGCTCTCTGGCTCTGATCTCTAGGTCACATGGCTAATTTGTCTTGATTCACCAAGAGAGGAACATTTACAACATTCTGAACAGTCTGACATTCATTTAATCAGTGCTCCAGTGGCCTAAGTGTCATTTACATCAGGACATTTAGACTTAAATGGCACTCAAAATGCTTTACTATGTTGCCTTTTTATACACAGACAGTGGATGCTCATCAGTTCACTGTCAAGGACACTTGGACTTGGCTTCTGGAGGAGCCTCAGTAATCTCCCTGCTACTAGTCAGACTCTTGACTTCCTTGGATATCAAATCAGGATTACATTTTTGCATCTTAACTTAAAACATGCCAAGATGTGACTAGTCCCTCAAAAACATCTTCTCTGAGGAGGAAAGCGATGATTTTCAAGCCTGACATCCACAGATAAGGAGGGAAGCCCTGTCAAAAGCTCAGCCACATGCAGTCAGGGAGACGCTGATAGCTGCTGGCATCTTTTTGTTCCGTCGTGGTTGGAACCATATTGCTTTTGGGCCAAACATGCAGTTTGTCTGCCAGAATATTCAAGAGCCATAGCTCATGTGACAGTTTCACAGAACTCTGTCATCTTTAGTCAAAATCTTTAGTAGAAATATGGAATTTAATAATGCATGACAACAACACTTTAATACAGTATTGAATCAAAAAATACCTCCATTTGTTAAGACACCTGTGTTCCATTCCGTCACTTGATCTGTAAAATTAATCTACTGCCACAACCACTGCTACCAATATTCACATGTTCAAAGACGTCAGACTTACGGTATTCTCCAGCTGTTGATGCATCAAGGGAAGACAGGGCGAAAAAAGGACACTTTTTGATCAGTGTTCTGCCTAGATTGTGTAGTTCTCCAGTGTCTGATGATGTTTTCAACTCTCCTGCTTGTTATATTTTATTTCCTTAAATGTTAATGCATCACATGTCATGAATAATTCAGACATTTGTGCATAGACTCTTCTGGTTTCTGTTTTTTTTTCTGGAATGTACTGAACCAGGGCTGCAACTATTTTGTAGCTTCACAGGCAACTTTTGAATCAGTAACAATGTGAAAGAGGAACGACCTTTGTTGTTTGTTTTAAGCTCTAACGTAATTAGGTACATTTGTACAAGGTTACAGAGAAGAAATGATGCATGGCTCCATGGTTGATATTAACACCAACGTAAAATCAATAGTCCTTCACAACCCCACACTGCTTAAAAACAAATCTGTCATAATAAACTTTGACAGGCGGAGGCATGATAGGATTAGGTCGTGTTCAAAGAATGACATATTTATTAGTAAGTAGTCTCTGGTGGAATGTATCGGACTCTGCAGTCAGATAAAGAATTACTCTTCAATCTACATTCCTCTTGGTGCTTTTGTTGACATCGGAAGTGTTTTATATCAAACACAAGAGACATAAAATGTCGAAATTTATGGATGGAAGGTCCCTCACCTGCCATTGCTGATTTGTGGAGGCGAGTGTCTGGAGTGGTCAGAAGGTTCAGATCGTCTGTCTGGAGAGCGGGACCGGCTGCTGCGATGTCTATCATGCGATCGATTGGAGTGGTCGGATGCCAGAGAATGAATATCTGAAATGTCTGATTGAACAAGAGAGACTGTTCACAAACTGCAGCCTGACACACATGGTGACAAGTCGGGCTTTTTAGGCTGAAACTAACACCCCCCTCACCGTCTCTATCAGAGGCGTTGGCGGAAGGAATGCTGTCATCGAGGTCAGGGATGTTGAGCAGGGTCGCTCTGTCATCCCTCTGAACAACCATTTTTAGCTTGCCCTTCGACCTCTCTATCAGCTTCTTGGCATCTATCAGGGAGAGGTTCTCTGTAACTGTACCATTGATCTGAGAGAATCAGAAAAAGAGACGGTTAACATGACAGGAAGGGGGACACAGAAACTGTATTAGTCGTTTTTTTTACATTAATATAATAATAAGCCTGGACTACAAACGGAATAAGACACAGTTGATCTGCAACGCAAACACTGGTCAGCTTTGTAAAGAGTGAAATCAAAAGAGGCCGAGGGTAGAGGCGGCATGGACAAAACAATCATGAAGTTAAAGCTCAGATCAGAAGAGAATGCCTGAACTTCTATGAGAACAGTGAAAATACATTCTTTAAAGCTTGTTAAAAGACTGCTACTACGCCTGTCTGAAGTCTGCATGTGGGAAACAACTGATTTGAAAGTTACAGCTCCAAAAAACACATTGATAGTGACTTTGTGTGCACTCAAGCGTCTTCAAGGACATCATGTAAATGCTGTTATGCAACATTTGACAGCAGTTAAAAAAAAAACAAACGATGCTGGAAACAGGAAAAAGGGAAAACTGCTAAATGTTCAGTTTCATTCATATTTTAAGTCTGCTGATGTTCCCCTCCTCCACCCTACCTCACCTTCAGCACAACGTCTCCTTCCTGGATGTTGCCATCCCTGGCTGCCAGGCTCTCAGGGGAGATGTCCTTGACGAAGATGTGGCTGGCCAGGCGCAGGCCATATTCTGCTTACAAAGTGAATGATAGCAACAAAGGCAATGTTAGCATAGAGTTCACGTGACAGCACCACACTGACCGCTCTCATCTGTCGGATGCTGCTCCGGCTGGGATTTAAAGTTCAAATTAAAGAAGATTAATTGCTCTTTTACTCAGATTTATTTGAGTAAACTTGGAATTTGCTGTCGCTGGCAAGTTTTGCTTTCTTTGGCCTTTGACCAGTGCTGATTTGGCGGTCTTAAAAAAAGTCTGAGTGACCTGGAACATTTGTGGGGAGGGAAATAGTGATTTTCTGGATTAACTTTGATTCATTCAGAATTGCGCAAACCGCCTCACCCCAAATTTGTGAGCCTCACCTTCATTTTTGCGGGATTTGACGAGGGTGACCTTGGCAGGACGTGGGGGCAGGTTGTGAGAGCGGCGGTCTGACCTTGGGGAGAGACTCCTTTCCCGTGAGCCGCTGCGTTCCCGTTCCCTGTCCCTTCGGCTGCTGCTTCGGCCACTACGCCTGCCCATGGCTCCTCCCACGCCACTGTATGCGCCGCTACGTCCACTCCGAGTCTCGTATATCTCTTCGTCATAGCTGTCTTCCTCCTCATCATGTTCTGACATAGTCTCCCGCTCGCCTAGACGACCCATGGGGACATGCACCTTTCTCTTCCTTCTGATTGTCTGCTCAGAGAAAATGAGCAAACATGAGCAGAGGACTTCATCGAATTTCATGTAAAACTCTTTAACAGGAAACTACAATGGGATGTTGACTCACAATTTTGGCAATTTTCCCACTTTTACGAAGCTGCTGGACCGCGTACGCATGCTCCACGTTATCCATGGAGACGGCGTTGACCATAACGACTCTGTCATTTTCCCTGGAGAGGGGAAATGGAATCAGGAAGGTAATTTAATCCAAAGAATAAGCAAGCAGACTAGGCTGACAGGAATTGATGAAAATCTTACTGTAGTAGGCCTTCTGCAGGGCCTCCTTTCAGCACATCTGAGATAACAATGGAGGTCTCGCCACTCTGAAAATGAGGGTTATCCCGACCTCCTGATATGGCTATGCCAAAGCCAAACCCTGGCGCCTGCACACCAGAAACAGATACTGGTTTTAGGATGACAAAGCACAACAGTATAACAATGGCACTTGCGAGCAGGACGGCCAAATCATTTTCTTCCTGTTTCTCTGTGATGCAAAACTACATTAATACAAATTACAGTGGGTTCACCTATTTGTTCCTACTCTTAAAGGAATATGACATGTAATTTTTCACTTTTAGCAAAGCCAAACACATGAAAAAGGGTTTGCATTGTATCAAGAAGATCCCTGGTTCAGTTACTGGCCTGGGGGTCCTTCTATATGGAGTTTACATGCCCTCCCTGTGTCTGTGTGGGTTCTCTCCAGGTACTGCAGCTTCTTCTCACCTCCAAAAGCCTGCTGATATTACTTGGTTTCTTTAAATTGCCCATAGGTGTGAATGTGTGCGGGTCTGGTTGTCTTGTCAGCACAAGATAACGAACAAACAATTGTATCAACTAGATTTGATTTGGAGTAAGCTTTCAAATGCTCTGGCTGTGCCTTCTTTAGCATACAAACACCACCTTGTTTCACTTTCATGGTCGGGCAAGCACGCAGACTGCTAGTAGCTGTAGAAAGTCACTGTGTCATGTGCACATTCTGAGTTTGTGGAAGTTATTTTTACCCAAAGTGGCAATAACAGAGCGAAATCAGAGGAAAAAGTAAAAGCTCTGTGATGATTTGTATTTTGTCCCTGCGGCGGTACACATTTGACAAAATGTGAACCGAAATAGCACAGCAGATAGGAGGGAAAGAAAGTCGGGGGATTGAAGCAAACACAGCGAGACAGAAAGCAGGGCAGAGAGCTATCTGGATCAGAACCTTGTTACAGCCGACATACAGAGAAGGAGTTGAACAAACACTCACCCTGTGCAGCGTTACTGTGTGCTGTTCCCAAATGACAGTCTCCTCCATTGCTGCACTCTGGAAGACAAAAACAGAACACAAAGTGTTTAACAGAAGCGATCAAAACATTTTCAAACAAATAAGGAATGTGTTCTTCCCTAAGATTACATCATATGACATACGAGATATGCTTATTACTCCAGACATACATACATACATACACTCTTTATTCATACAGGACATATTTGGTTTTATTTGCATCATACCTGCAAAAATGCAAGGCATACACTGAGGTACACCATATTGATTTCCAACTGAGTACTAGAGCAGACAGACCACATGAAGTACAAAGGAGACTAAAACCAGACCGTTTGAAGTACAATAGCATTTATCTGAGCCAGTTTCCACTTCATTTCCTTCGTCAAGTGTTTCAATGGAAAGGGAGAGACAGAGGCAGCACAAATGTTTCTGGATTATTTCAAACAGGGGAGGGATCCAAAACAGTCACGGTACAAATTGGTGGCTGCACTCAGCAAGCTGTGGAGTTTTACTGCTTTTGCTTTTTTTTTTTGCAGTGACACAGATAAGGCAGCGCCACACTCTTTGAGTCTTTGTGATGGCTCTACCAGATGGTGGTGCAGTGTTTACAATACAATGATAAATAACGCCGCCAGATACAATGAGGACACATTGACACAGAGTCAATCAAACGTAAGCACAACCTTGGTCACGTTAATGACCAGAGAGCATGAGATGAAGGTTAACTCCTTCAGCTGTTACGTCAGCCTTGTCCTCTGCAGACCACCTCCTTTACAATCCCACAACACACTGGAGATGATGGAACTGCTGCTTGGTCAATCATTTCTTTGACACCTCAACATATACTTAGACTACTGAAGCAAGATATTGTTAAGAACAATCCCACACTGCATAACGCACCCTCGACTGACATCAATTCCTCTTTGCTGGCAGCTATCAGTACGAATCAAAAGCTGCCAAGTAGTTATTCACAACACAATACAAGGTATTACAGTAAGTATATTGTCATTTACAAGCTATAATAATGTAAAATATAGGAACATGAGAGGAACTGAAGAACAGCTTTAAACTGTCTTATAAAGGAACATGTACAGGTTGGCTGGGTCGGTAGGGGCTCCAGGGATGGCATGAAGGTGTGTGTAATTAATGTATGGTATTGGGGAGCACTAGATTGTAGGCCTTGTTGATGAAGCTGGCAGCAGACAGGAAGTTCAGAGTTCAAAATATTAATACACAAGACAACCTGTAAATAGCGTCAGCTCACTAATGTGAATTGTGGGCCTGAGAGGGACGATAATCCAAAATCTGGCAGACACCAGGCTCTGCATTATTCTTATTTTTGTGTTTTATACTGTAGATTTTATCGTCTTAGGCCATAATTGAGCTGAGTGTGCCGTCCTGTTCACCGTTTTACCACCCAGGATTATACTTTGTCCTCATAGCTGCTTTGGCCAGTCGACCGAATACCAAACGTGAGCCAGCGTCTGGGAATACAGGCAGCTGAATAACTAGCCACAAGTGGCCCCAGACGTTCTCAGTCTGGCAGCAACAGTCATAAACTCCCCAAGCAGCTTAAGGCCGGGCTCACACGGGGGACTCACACACAGGGTGGAAAAAAGTTTGAATGAAGGCACCCCACCCCTCGGCCCTCTACCATGAATAGACCGCTGCACTTGAGACAAGAAAAAGACGACTGAATATTAAAAACACAGCAGAAACATAGATTCTCACAAGAAAGTTTGCTCTTTGGTGCAGGAGCATAAAGAGTCCACTGGCATAAACACATCTTCCAAGATTCATTGCAGATGCAGTGAAGATTTGGCCTTTAGCATTAAATTATGGTAGGTAATGCAGCACAAATAACTGTTTGTTTAGGATTTGTTGCCTCAGACGTGAGGGAGGAAATAAACAGACAATGTCTGCTGTGCCTGGTTACTGATGAATAAAAGTATCAGCCCTTTAAATGAGTGTAAAACATCCTAAAATGCAAGAATCTTAAAGTGAGTCCAAAAAAAAAACTCAGCTAACTGGATTTAGGGAGAGATTTCATACACCCACCCTCTCTTTTTCTTTGACACACACACAGACACACACACAGACACACACTTTGATCCTCCTCTGGCAAAGCCTGTTGCTCTGGTAACTGAGGGGGAACAGTGTGGTGTTGTTCAAGTGGCCTGACATTTTCAGGCCTTGTCTAATGAGAGAGAGAAAAAAATAAATGCTCCTCAATTAACAGAAGTATTTTTGCATGTTATATGAGTCCAATTAAATTGACGCTACAAGTCAAACTACCTGCCAATCGATAAATAATAATTTCATTTCAATAAGCGAAAAAACAGATTTGTAAACGCAACACATTTAAGTAGTAACACTTTGTAGTAAAACTTTGCTGTCTGCATAAAACAGTATAGCAGCATCAGAATCAATTGACTGATGATTTTTGGTGTCACTGTATGCACAGTACATCCTTTATGGCGACAAACGACAACTGGTGCCAACAGAATCCTCGTGCCTCAAGGCTGAGCCCAGGCTGGCAACTGCCACACCACAGGCTGGGTCATGCAAGGTGGGCAGCACTACAAACAAGATGGACAATAACACAGATGGATCACACAACTATGTGGAAGAAAGACAGGAACACTGTGCTGAGACAAATACAGAGACAGAAGAACTATTGAAAGGATGTCTGTTGGAGAAGATCCTACCAAGAGCCTTCTGCTGATATTTTCAAGATATGAATTGGGCTGATTTCAAGACTCAGTATTCAGTACACTCATCAGGAGTGTGGTCTTAAATCACACCAACATGCTAATTAAAGGACCAATGGCAAATCATGCTGGTGTTGGTGTAGTCTGAAGCACAGACAATAAATATGAAAGAACTCTGGCAACCGACAGTAAATGTCTCTGGCAGCGCACCAGTCTTATGACGGTTCTTTTCAATTTCGGGAATCAATTTTCCCTCTCGCACAGTGAGAGGAGCTGATCCGTGGGCTATATTGCAAGCCAAGCATCAAATCGGCGTCTTATTCTTCACTTCCCACTCTGTGCTGCAGACATCACAAAAAAACCCCTGTATCTCCTCCTTAGCATTATTATAAATAGTGGTTAACCACACGCTATGTAAAAGTATCATCTCAGCCCCCAAATAAAAGAATAATGTCTCCATCTCTGCTTGAAGACAAAAGCCTGTAATATACAGTGAGTCATCACAATACTCACCTAACACAACCCGAGAGGAGCTAAGATGGTGTTTCATTTTGTATTCACTTTGGTGCATCATTAAAATTAAATGTTGCAGGCTTCCTGACACAAAAACAAAATAACATTTCTTCCAGAGGAGGAACTGAGGCAATATGGGGGCTTTTAATTCTCTGACTAAGAGAATAGATTTGTGCTGTGGTATGGTTTGGGGAATACACACAACCTTATTCAATTGTGACCGCTCTGGGACCGGAGAGGATAAAAATAGCTCTCATTAATTCTGCCGTTGTGATGCTGCAATAGGGATTTAAGGGAAACTTGCAGCATGAAGACTGGAGAACATTTAATAACCTCTTGTTATATTAAAGTCCACGGATCGACTGAAACGAATGATGCAGCACAGCTACGAAAATGTACTCCCTTTCTCTCTAGCGCTCCATTGTTGAATTTGTCTGTGAGGTGTGAGATCAACAAACAGGAAGAGTTTTTCACGGTGTATATGTGGTGATAATGTGGTGTTTGAAGAGATTGATAACAGAGGACATTTAATGTTGTTCTGGGATACTTCGATGTTGCACTGAATTGAGCTAAATCACCTCATGCATATGAGAGTACAGCCTGTTTTCTGTACATTCAATGGGATGGACAGAGGTCTGAAAAGTCGTTGGCACCGTCCAAATGCAAAGAATAGCTTTCTGGTCTTTCACACTCTCAACACACCCTTGCCCCTTCTCTTTCAAAAACAAGTGCCACGCTCTCTCTGCACCATGTTTATGTGTGATGCCTCCAAACAATGTACCCCCCTACATACCTACCACTTACAAAGAGTCATCCTAATGTGTGGTTTGGATCACCCAAACAATCATTATCTTTCCATAGCATCATTACGTTATAATATGTATATATATACTATACTCCTCACAATAAGTTTCATCATATTGCTCAGCCTAATTCGTATAATGTAATTTTAGTTCTGCACAGTTTGGGTGGTGTCTGATTTGTAATACTTGCTTGACTTTTCGTCAAGAAATGTGAGCTACTGGTGATAGAATTTTGGACATGGCCCATGCAACGATAATTCTCCCATAGGTTTTTGCTTGAGGACCCTGCAGTTCACGGCACAGATCAGCCGAGGAAGTGGTGGCAGACTGATAATTAAAATGATCGCTGACCTACTCATTTTGTGTCTTGAAGAAGTCATCTTGAGATAAACTTACCCTGATTACCACCCAGGCAAATGTGAGAGCCAAATGAGCTCCACCAGTCCATCTACAGGCCACCACATGGTGAGCACAACTCTAAAGCACAGAGTGCTTGGCAGAGTGAAAATTAAGTTGTTCATGAAAAAACAGCTTTTTAATCAGTCAAACCAGGAATGAAAGTGACAAATGAACAAGTGGTGCAAATCTGAAGGTCTGAAGGTCCAAAAATAGGGTAGTTTCATAACACTGCATCCAAAAACAGAGAACAATCAACCTCTGTTGTGGAAAGAAGCAAATAAGTAGGATAAGATGATCCCTTCAGATACTGAAAATGATTTGCTAAAACATGCAAATGAGAGCCCATCTCTTAACAGGACTAGCAGTCCCCTAAGATCACATTACACACAGACACACAAAGGGAAACTGTACTGCAGATATCTGAAGTTGAGAAAGGCAGAAATGCAGCAGTAAATGCAGTGAATAACTGACAGGAGGTTCAGGAGAAAAAGCTCCTGGTGAATAAATACATTCTTTCATGAATGAATTTCAGCATCTTTCACATAAACGCATCATGTGGCTTTCTATAAGTATTTAGATAAAACTGGGTGATCAGATTAAAGATCAGCGGTACTTACATCAGTTCATCCTGCTCACTACAGCGGCCACAAACAAACCCATCTCTAAACTCTGACTACTCCTCAGTAAATCCAGCAGGAGATTTCTGCAGATGCACATCGGCAGCCCCAATCCGTGACCGCACCAATCAGTGATCGAGACAAACTTGTCCCCCACCCTCCTTTGCCTTTTCTTAGCTCTGAAACAACTGCAATTACAAACACAGGTGAGGGTTCATGAAACACATCCCATCCCTGATGCCTCCTCTGCTTTGCACAGCTATTTCCTCTCCCAACATTTTTCTTCAAAATACATCCCTCCCCTCCACCTCTCTCCTTACACACTCATGGGATTGAAGCAAATCCCCTCTGGCTTGGCAGCGATGTGTGTGGGATCTGCAGTTCCGCTACAGTATGGGACTCCTCTGTACTAGCGAACATCCATCCGCAGTGTAAACTGCTGTATCGGACTTAACCCTTGAGCTGCCGCATTGAATCGCCGCACTGATTCTCTCAGCATGTGGGGCATTTTTAGTCCCCTCCTCCCCTCAGGTGCTGCATTACACGCATAAATTATGACCAACGCATCAGTGACATAGCAGAGAGGATGCCCAGCCATCAAAATGACAGTCAATTAAGGACACATTCTTTTTTTCAGCAGCTGACACTAACACAGTGCTCGTTCTAGTGCCAATGCCAAACAAACTGATAAAAATAAAGCATTCATAGACAAATAAAGCATCAACATTCCTAGAATATGAAGTCTAAATGGTGGTGATGGTTGTAAAGGTGGGGGCAGGTAATCATCTGTCATGTCAGCAAAAATGTCACTAGCAGCTATTGTGTTTCCAAATCCAAGCAGGTTTAAATGTTGAGTAGGCAAGCTAAGCACATCAATTCATTATCTCAAGCCAGTGTGAACAAGTACTTTCACGTTCATGTTACTTTCATGGCATTATTCAGGAAGCATCTGATCACGATGCAGCTTCCAGAAAGAACCATATAACCACAGAGACACTGTTGTGTCAAGTGGAAAACATTTTTTCCCTGCAATCAAGTGGCATGTAAAGGACATGGTAAGACAGCTGCTCAAGAGTGTTTACAGTTATTTTAGTAGTTGAGCGATTTTCCCCCTGAAAAATAGCTTGTGTGTTTTCTAAGCATGGTTACACATGCATGTGATTTGATCTGACGCAAAGTTCATAACATCTACAGAAACTATCAACAGTATTTTTTTTAGTCAGCTGCATTTCTACTCCAAACATAAACACTGTATACTACGGTGCATCATTGTTGCTACGAAACACACAACAACACTGAACCGCAGAACACTGTATCATGAATAATGATGCATTAAGCTGCGAATGAATACCATCAATCTACAAAACCTCAAAAAAACAGAGACATGTTTTAAACATCTGTAAACAACTGCCTGATACCAGACATGAGAGGTGTTTCCCATACAAAGGCTCTACTAGGGCAGCCCACCAATCAGAATTGGTTGGCTGACACAAATTAGCAGCTCAGCATACAAGACCAAAAATATACATCCAAAAAAGGTTGGATTGCAGAATACAGAAAAAAAAGTAAGTCCCAGAAATTCCACTGATGGGTAAAAAGAAAAAAAAGAGCGAGCATATATTAGGAAATATTAGGAAAAATGAAATCATAACTTATATAATATGTAATAGAAACTTGCCTCCTGTGTGTTAAGTGAGTAAAGAGCCACAGATAGTGGAAACTGAGCAGGCAAGACTATTTTCAACACTTGAGAACATGTTAGCATAGTATACATATGACAAAATACATGAAATGGAAGCATGAAGGCCCAAATCCCACAGGACAGACCGCCCCCCAGGGTTTGCTGATTCTATACAAGCACTCAAGGTTGAAAATAATTAAATTGATTTCTCAATTATTTATGCCAATGGTTACAAAGACTACATCAGCACAGCAAAACCAAGGCCATACTGGTCATTCCAGCCCACTTAGCAGCCCAGAGAATGATCAAGTCACACAAGCCAGACACCAAGTAACAGCCGGAAAAGGGGACAAGTTAAATTTACATCCCTCGAAGCAGAGGCTCAGAGAGAAGTGAGAGATTCCACACATACTTTGCTCTCTGGGCTACCTTCTGCTCACCAGCCTAAAATTTATTTCCAAATCAACCCACCCAACTCCTTGAGGACAACTCGAGCTGTAAATGGCTTAAAGTCAGGACTTAAGCCAACATCCAGTTTTCTGACACTTTGAGAGAAATGCCACGTAGTTTGCGGTTGCATGTGTTCCCCCTCAATGAAACCTTACAACCTTTGTCCAAAGTTGTACACAGAGGTTGTATGTTTCTGTCATTTTGACAGAAATCTCACTAGAAAGATGAACTTCATGAAGATAAACAACAAAGATCAACATTGGCTAGTGGACATATTAATAATAAGTGGACATATTAATAATGTTGTATATATACTGACAATGTTTTCCAAAAATATATACATATATCTAGACTGTTCATGCTGCTCTACATATTATTTTCAGGATAGAATTCATGCAAGTGATTTTATGCCATTGCAAATAAGCCTGAACTGCACTGGCCTGCATGAAATCTTTTAAATTAACTACAGACAAACAGCTGCGGGGTCCCAATTAGAGTGAGACGACACTTCATTTCATAATACTTCTTTTCAACATATCCAAATTAAATCGGTCTTTGGGTGGTGTTGGTGTCCAAATGAATCGTGTGCAAATACAATGTTTAACAAGTAATGGTTAATAAACTAAAACTACAAATAAACTGGAAATATTTTATGTCCGTGTTCTGAATATTTTATAATGTGTTAAAACCTCACAATTGATGGATCCCTATTTTAAATTATGCAGGAATAATATCCCACACATTGTGACGTTGGTCTTGGGCATAGACTAGAGTGAAGTGAGGACGAGTTCATGTTTCTCTCAATTCACCAACTCGCACTGATGCTTGTATGGCGCTGAAACAGCTTCCTAAGCTATCACAGTGAAGTATGATAACATTAAGTCATCATGTAAGACAGCCCTTCACAGATTGTACAGCTCTCTGGAGGTCACCAGCATCACAGCATAAACATGCAGTATAATCTGATACTTCTGTCTGGCAGCTAAGTATCACTAACTATTTTAGTTAGTACACACCAGTCTGGCGCCTGCAGAGATTGAATGAATTCCACCATCATAATGAAGAATTGTCATATTTGGGGGAAATGACACTAACTTGAGCTTGGTCTAATTTATAAACACATTATAAGTTACCGTACAATGGAGGAGGATGTATTTCTGTACTTCTGTACACTGCAGCAGCAGAAGTTCTACTACTGGTTTTATCAGTGTATTTAGGAAGACAAATCATGGCAACATAACAGCTTTCTCTCTGCACTTTTTTTTCCATGCAATGTGTCGATAGACAAAAAATTAAATCCACTTTTAGCAAGACATTGTCCTAGATCATTTCCAGAATGGCTCAGTCTATTTTGGGGTCTCCCACAGCTGGAGTTTGTGATCATAACCAGAAACCGAGGATGTCCTGAGCACATGGTGCAGGAAATCAGCTCCTGCACTCCTTCAGCCTGGTGAAGTTATCAGTGCCCCACACAGAGCACACAGGAGGCCAGGAATGTGCTGATAAGCTGAGCCAATGACCTGCACCCGCCTCCTAGCTGTCACTCTCTGTGATTGAAATGATGACACCAATGAAACACAGTAATGATAAGGGAGGTACTTGCATCATAAGAAAAAGGAGGTTCGTGTTAAATGAGATTGATAAGGCACTTTGCAAGGCTCACAATCTTGATAACTCCCCATGTCTTTCAATTACGGATTTACAATGGATGTGATTAATTCAAGCAAGCTGTGTAACTGAAGCCAGAATTATAAAAAGGTAAAGGGCAACCAAGTATACTAAAAAATAATATATATATGGGTAGATAGACAGATAGACAAAGAGAAAATGTTCTGCTGTTTTTAATAAGTATTTGCAGATAAAGCATGACTTGCTTTCTATCAAGCAATGCGTTTTCACACTTAAATTTACTATCCAACTCTTATTTTTCCAAGTAACATAGCTTGAAATTAATTACTATACAATGAGTGCAGTAATTAGTTGTTCTCAGTCCAAATATGTACTCAGTTAACAAAAAATACCATCCTAATGAATAAACATACATGCATGGATGCACTACTCCAAAATAGCACAGGCTAACCAATGAGTCATTTATTTTCTTTTCAAGTGGGGCATTTGTTCTCTTGCTTACAATGAATTTCTTCACATTTCCACGCTCTCCAAATATTTTCAGCATAATGTCAGTGCACAGTTAATTGCCCTCTGCAAAGAGGCACCAGAGGCCAAATGCTTTGATATCTTATGGACTATTTGTGTGGGCATAAACCCACATGCAAGCTTTAGAATTGTAACTGCTTGTTCCATGTCATATAAAATTAGACTAGAAAAGGGCTTTTTTTTTATCTGAGGCACTGTCCATTGCAACCCATTACAAACCATCTATGTTCATGCTTAGTTGGTTATGTATGGAATCTTGTTAACACTATGGGAAAAACTTGAAACCTTTGTAATGACTACGATGGAAAATTAAGAAATGAAACATGCCTGCTGAGGTCATCAGGGAAATGCTCGATAAGATGGACAGTCCTGCTTCAGAGGGTGAATAAGTCCCACTGCAAGTTCACACTGCTTAGACCCTGCATCTGGATAAGCTTCTTGCGCCAGAGGGTCTCAAATAGGACTACTGCAGTGAAAACGGACATTAGTTGGCAAAATATCAGACAAATCTGACCTTCCAAAAACCATTGTGACTCAGATGACACTGATGCTCGTCCCATGACAGCTCAGGGCAATGTGATTTACAAGACAACATGTATATCTGCCCTTGAGCAGCAGTCAGTCTAGAAGCAGCCCTTGCACACAAATGTCAGTTTAATGAAACCACTGTGAATCTTAACAGACAACAACAGCACACACATAGTTTTCTGTGATATCGTATCTATCTTTATTGCAAAACCATTAGTTTAGCTTTTTATCATCAGTGTTTTCATCATACTTGAAATGAAAGCTAAAAGTACATGTCAACCTGTAAGACCCTCACTGACACTTTTATGTGTCAATTTAACTTTATGTTGATAGCTTCCTTTAAATTTAAATGCTATTATTTGCCTTCTGCCAAAATAAGAAAATGTTCTATTCTCTAAATAACCTATTTTGTCAAAGCGGCAGTAAAAGAAAACATCCTTAATAAATTTACGACCATATAACACCATATTTTGCCCATCACACATAAATACACTTAAAGTGGATATGGATATATTTTTGGACAGGCAACAGCATAAATGCAGTATAATAAATAACAAAGTATTGTATAATCGAATAATATCTTAGCATCTATCTATCTAGTTCGTTGCTTTACCATTACAATGTTTTCAGTTACTTTACTGGGCATCACCTCATCTGAGGAAACAAAACCAAATCAAATCGTGCTGACAAAAATGTCAGATCATATTTCTTGACATTAGAATTTGCCACTTCAGTCGGGTAGTTTGTGGACAGTGGTGGATTCAACTCACATTCTTAAGATCAATTTGGCGCGAAAAAAAAAACAAAGCAATTCTGTTTTCGTGTCTGGTCATAATATTCAACAGGTCGTGGGTTCTTCTCACACCGGCAGCAGTCCATCGGTTGGTATGGACAGCTAGTAGCTTCACGGTGCTACGTAAACATAACCCCACAGCCATTCGCACAGCTGACATGACAGTGCGCTATTATGACAGCTAGTTATATCAAACAAACACCGGAGGGGAAACAGGGAAGTGTCCTTCAGAGACACCAAACTAACGCCAGCTAACGTTAGCAAACTGCTACATAGCTTCTCACACTTTGGTTTTAGTCACCAAAACAAAGTGAGCCACCGCCTGACCCCCCCTCTAACTAACCAGACGAATGTCGCATTAGTTGCTGCTGAACTGGCATTATCATCCCGTACTTGCATCGTGTAGTCTGACACTTCATCAATTTTGTTCCCCCTCTACACCCCTTTGGTCAAATCAACCCCTCACTGGCCGACATTTTGTTCCACTAGCAGGCTAGCTGTTCCTAGCTAACGTTGTATTACCTGGACGCCCAGCGCACTACAAATAGTAACAAGTCGTCCTTCCCATGACAGGTTGACCACAGGGCACTTCGTGACATAACGTCACAGTATAAGCATGCTCTGTACATGTGTAAGTACTAACATCATCATTAAGGCTTACAATGTAGGGATAACGTTAGCATTTTGGGCAACTAGCTAACCACTTAGCATAGCGCGAAGATGCAGTTTGCTATCAGCGAGGTCGCTAAGTTACCTCGACTTGTACCGCTATCGCTGGTTGTACCTGCAGGGGGACACACATCCATTCAGCTCCTGCGGCTGAAGCGAAAAAAATGACGTACTCACGGATTAACCAAGAGGCGCATTCACCTAAGGAAAAAAAAAACCCAACGGTCCTCCCGGCGTGCTTGTGAAAAATCTTACAGAAAAGGACAGATCCTCTTGGTGTGGCTCCAGAGCAGCAGCCGCCCGCCGCACTGCAATGGCAGGGCAGTGGATGAAGCCTGGCTGTCCTCCCCCCTCCGATCACACACTTCGGCTGCCTGCGCCGCCGCGGTGACAGTGACAGGTTTGCTCGGAACGAACCATTTGGGTTTGTCCGCAGGGGGGAGCAGGGATGCAGGGAGGCTGCTCTGAGCGCCCGCAGCAGCAGCAGCAGCAGCAGCAGCAGTTATCCAACAGCATCCAGCGCCATTCTACCGCCACAGCAAACAGTCGTCGACGAGGCCAGAATGACACCAGACCGGTGTGTCAGCGCCGGGTTCCCTCGTCTGTCTGTACCAACGACGATGTCGGGATGGAAGCGACTGGCTTTAACTGGCCACCTATTCCAGATTGATCTATTTATCAGGACATCCGTTCAGAAGAAAAGCAGCAAACTATAGCAAAATATAACCCGGAGGGCTGCATCACCTTTACCACAGTACAGGAATGACATGCCAACAGCTATATCATGTTTTCTAATTGTGTTTGAGGTACCACTATATTAATGGTTCGGGCATCACAATGCTGCTTTAAGTAAGATTTGATTAGATTAGACCAAAACTACTTAGTTAAAGCTGATGGGTTGCTGTCAGGAATCATTTATATTAGACTGTAAGGGCAACCTGTGGTTTATTCGGCTCCTTTTATGAGATGAATGTGGTCTGACAACGTTTATGTAGATTAAACTGAAAAAATATATGAGTGTGTGTTTGTATAATCAGCTGTATGTACCCAATAGGTTTTTATATTTGTTTTTTATATTTTATATACAGTATTATATTTCCTGTTCTAGGTTCTAGAACACTACCAACATTTAATCATCTGTTCCTCATCCCTTTATCAGCATTTCCTGAAAATTTCATTCAAGTCTATTCTTAACTTTTCGAGTTATTTTGGTAAAACAAAATAACAGACAAACAGCAAAAACAACCAAACTTGGCAGAGATAATTAGTGAGACATCTAGTTGTGAAGAAAAGTAAATAGGAAATTCCAGAAAGGTGGATTTCCCAAAAAACATCATCCACAGGTAGGCAGGAAAGCTCTGTGCACACAAAGCTTTGAGATTTGCTGAATGTGACATACTGAGGTACTCTGATCAAGCAGATAAGTTGTTCTATTTATTCCGCAGTGAGCCAGGACCTCTACTGCGCTCATGAGAGGAATTTATTTGATGATGTAAAAAGATTTGTGGTGTAGCACAATTCAGCCCCATTTCTTGCCTCTCTGCGCTCCAGTCAAGTGTTCCAATCATACATTTGTATGTACTTTTTAAACTGCATATTTACAAAACAAATAACAATAGGGATTATTTACACCTGTTGTGTAAACATCCAACAGCAAGAAACAGTAGATATCCAATGATCAATGCTGGCATAATTATTCTATATAAGTGTAAAACACAAATATGGTAATGCGTAGAAATGTAATAAAGATAGAATTTTAAATTAGTGGTTTGAGTGGAACAAGGACAAGATTGTTTATCCCTCATGCCTTCCGGTGTTTGCTTGTGTTGCATAATCAGGAAAAAAGTGCAATTTACATCAGAATTTCTTCTCCCTGCCAAGTATGCCTCGCAGGATAAACCTGTTTTTATGTTTATGCAATAGATACTTTTGCTATTCATGTTTTAATGTGTTCAACGCACATGAGAGTGTGAGGGAATGTACTTGGATATCACTTTTAACTACTACAAACATAAACTCTTTATGTGGAAAGCTGAGGTAGGCTACTTAATGTAATGACATACTGCATGAAGCCATTAAAAATGCAAAGGATAGAACTAGAAATCCACCCTACGGTCTTGGTGCTCAATACTCCTTCCCATGGGGTATACACATTCAATCAATATACAGTTGAATGTAAATTGTGCACTGCACCAAACTTCTCTCTAAGACTCTATTACACTCACTTTAGATTTCGTGCTTTGCTTTCCAGAGGCACATAATTCTTTGCCGCACCTTCTGTTTTGTTTTGTTTTTTTCCTTTTATCACAAAAAGATTGCGTGACCGTCCCTATCACCTCTACCTCTGGCACTAATGAGCGCAGGAGAAGATAGGACCTGAATATAATGCCGGAGGAGCACAGAGGTCCTACAATGTTGCTGACGTAAGGAGACTTGCTGCAGATTCCAGTGGAGGAAGGGATGGGGGGCATGGAAGAATGGAAGAATGTGAATTGGCCAAGGTCATAAGAATTAGATCAACAAGGGCAGGCGTACAGATATTCTGTGGTAAAACAAAATGATGAACGACATGGAAAGCCATATTGCACACGCAGTGAAAAAAAAAGAGAAAACGTTGAGTCTCGATAGAGATGCTGGTGTTGGTGCTGATGGTAGTTGTCATCAGTTCTCCTGCAGCACTGAAGCTGACTTAAGTATTAAATATAATCGAGGTACTGGAAATGCATAAATTAATGTTCCCACATGCTGACTATGATACATGTTTTTGTTTGCGAGCTGCTTTGTCTATCTGTGCTGAAGCCCTTGAAATACCCTCTGTCAATCCTACGACAGTGTTTGCATCACTGGCTCCAACAGCACAGAGGGAGAGTCACATGCCGTGCAACGGACGATCTAACCCCATCTTCGCCATCACCGCATTTAGACATGGAGACAGAGCGCAAACCGTGACTGCACGACAAAAATCACACGAGTGGAAAAGCAAATTAGAAAGTCACAGCGGGTTGTCTTCTGGCGTGCACTGGCCCTGATGGTGAGCGAGTCACCTCTCAGCTGCACAGGTCAGGAAAACAGCCCACGAAGGAAAGGTTAGCATGGGCTATCTATGAACTTGAACGACTGCAGCTATCGAATGACGTGCCAGTCGATAAACACAAGTACTGCAGCAGAAGAAAAGAACTGCACTTTTGCCTATTTGTAGCGTGAAGGAAGAAATGACGTGACATCATGCTGACAATGCTGCAGGATGACACACAAATCTCGCTGCTTCTCATTTGTCTCCCAGCCTTTAGTTTTACAAATTGAAGTATTTCATTGTAATCCCATAAAGGAGAGCGCTGGCTAGTGTGCAGAGGCGTGTATGCTTGTGATTTCCGCGCTGTCCTCCATGCGTATCGCTGACCTCTAGCACTGAAATTAACACACGGACTTGACAGCCATTATTTTTACAGTGACTCTCATGCCGAGAAAGAGACCAGGGTTCGTGAGCTAGAATGCATAAACCAGCCACCTTGTGATAGCAGCGGTGAAGAAACACTGGTGCTTTGCAATCGGGGGGAGTGTGACCTTGGTGCGAGTTGAAGATGTTCAGCAGCAAAATGCAGGTGAGACGTGGGCGGAATTTGGCTGCATTCTCCTGATCTGACTCCAGCATTTAGCATTGGATTTAGCAGCTTATGGTTTCATAGGAGGAACAAGAATAGACGCATTCCGATGCTCAAATTGGGGAGACATAAAACGATGGCGTTTGAGCTTCTTCAGACATAATCAGTATACAAAGAGGCCATGTTTTAATATGTCAATCAGGTCACATGGAAAACACACATGAACCGCTGCAGCAATTACATGATAAACTGGAAATTCACATATGTGAGTGCAGACTATTACATGTAAAACTAAAATAAAATAACTAACCAACCAAAACTAAACCATCAAACGTCCAAACACGTCATGTAAAGACACATTCACGTGCCTGAACTTCAATTTATGAATATACATATTTCCTGGGAGATTTGCCCATTTATATTACATCATACCTCAGGATGCAGCTCTTTACTTCAGAACCTCTGATCTTATGACCATACATTTGTCTGACAAAATGATCATACAGACAAACTAGGCAAATATCCAAGGTTGCTGTGAAGATAAGTATTGATGTAACACAATGAGCTGAATGTCGACCGACACTGTCAACACAACCGGATACAAACGATTCACCCACTGGAAAGCTGAAATCAGAAGCCATGTTCTGGCAAGAAATTCATCATATTTCTGAATTCCTCAAATGAATCTCTAATCCATCTCATTTTTCTCACCAGCAGCTGAGAGCTCAGACGTATCAGGTGACATGAACTGACCTCACATCCACAGCCTGAAGCTCATGTGACATCAGGCGTGTGGTCAGCGCGGACCACTGACATCCAAATCCTCTCTGGATCAAACTACAGCATCGTGTGCAGACACACAGAAGCAATCACCTAAGTATGTTTATCCTCGCTGGGGAGAACAAATGCTAATAAAGATGAACAATTCCAATCAGTTAATGTAGATGGCAGAGTGGCACTTTAGCAGCAAAACAGTTATTTTGCTTTGAACAAAGCGCTCACCATTGATTCCTCGGGGGGAATAAAAGCTTTTAAAGCAGCGGGATCCCTGAACAATCCAACTGTGATTTCACAGACAGCTTTAAACGCTCACGGCAGATTGAGTGTCTTTATTAATTAAACAGAGGTATTCATATATAAACCTACAGTGTGTCGTACTCGTGTGAGCAGAGTGGAGGCGCCTTCTACTGTATTCAGCCTGTGAGCTGCTGCTGACATTTGTATTGTAAAGACCTTCACATAGGTTTGGAGCGAAGCAGTTCAAGGCCTCGCAGCTGCCGTTGCTCCCTGCGGACCAAACCGAAGGGGGATTTGTGAAGGACAGGTGATGGAAGCAACATAGACAACGGGAAAAAACCACCGAGGGGGGTAAGACTGCATTGCAGAAACACAATTATTCACCTGTCTTCTCCCAGATAAATTTGTGATAAATCAACACCTTTTTCGGACAGGGAAATAATATGAATGATAAACACATTTGCCTGGCACAAGAAGACACAAATGGTCAGTGAACCTCTTCAGCTTTATTAGAACATGAACTCCAGTATCATATTATGAAACTTAATAACTTGTTCTATTTCATCATAAAGCGAATCATGTTCAAGGTTGAATGTTGTGTTGTGTTTTTGTATTTGGTCTTGTTTAATCCCCTTTTGAAGTAGGTTAGACATGTGTATATGAAGCCTCCGCTTCCGCCTTCGTCTGTTCAGTCAGCACTCGATACACACTGATCACTTCTCTTCACATTGATTATGCTGTCTGTATTTATTGTGTTTATGTAATGATGAAAATACTTTTACTACTAAATATATGATGGCAACCTCTGAAACACCTCTGTTCCCACAGATGAGCATTCATCCAAATCCAACATCCTTTGCCTCAGCTATGCCGACATGGAGGTCAATGTCTTTGGGTAGTAAAACTCTGCCCTCTGCAGGAAGTCAGCTGAACACATACATCAGAGGCCTGACCGAGTCTTTCAAGGAGGGAAATCCATAGGATGACCTCTTCAAGGTGGCATGGAGACACGCGTGAGGGAAGTGGACCTGCGTGATTTCAAGGCCTGCTGGCTGATGGTGCACGTGTGAATTGATGCAGGGAGACACACCAAGGAGTCAGGGCTGTTCACCCACGGGTCTGCTGTTAATGGGACGCTCCTGAGCCTAAACAGCATATGGTGCCTCCCTGGGCATCAACACACATCCGACATGTCCAGCAACACAGCAGGCTGCGTGCTACACACACGCACACACACACACAGATGAATATTTATGAATAGTCTGTTCTGGTGTATTCAAATAAACCCTTTTTGGTTTGCTTGTGTCCTTTCCCTTTGCACATCTTTTATTATTCATGGCGGTTTATTGTCCCATCTGACATTTCCACTGGTGTACTCTGATTAGGTAAACAGGTTTCCATACGTGGCATGTTCCTTCTTTCAACAGCTCCTGTGTGTCTTCACTGGATGTTGTCTCTCATTATTTACATTGGGATGTTGTTTTTGCCACAGTGGATCCAAATTTGCTGCCAGCGAATTCTCAAGTCAGCTGCAGTTATGTAAAGAAAAAAAAAAGCGTCTTGTGTTCCTCTCATGATAATCAATCAGCAGGCAGAGTAATCTACAGCATCAAACCTTGTGACTGATTAGGTTGCCTTAGGACAACCTTCCCAGTGTTCCATACTTCATGCTTGACTTCCTCACCATGGCCACCATCTTAATTCCTCCAAACATTACATCATCCCGTGTGCTGTCCTTCACTTGACCCCACGCTCAAGTGCTCAAATGAGTATGAGGGCAATAACATGAACACCAAGCTCTCCTCAAGAATAATCCCAAATTATGATGAGAGGAAGTTAATGTGATATTAATAGAACCAGGGCATATTTTTGGACAGGAAAATGTGAAATGCGCCATTGGGTTTGTGCTTTTTCACTAATCTCGCGGCAGCTGATGGTGCTTACCGTCCAGGTCTGTCCTCTAAATCATGCGGTCAAGGCAACAGAGTTGTAGGGATTAATGAAGGTTTGTGTCTTCGCTCTTGAAATGATTTGGTGACGATGAGGGACAAGAGCCTGATTGTAAAAGACAATTCAGAAGCACGATTCATTTTCCTCAAATCTCCTTCTGACGACTGAAGACCCTGCCGTTGCTAATCTTTACTGTGAAGCCTTTAAGGAAGGAGAGTGCTTTTGGTCCATTTGTCCTTCGGAGAAAAACACTAAATCTATTGATGTGAGAAGATATTAATCCAAAATCAACATGACAACCATCCCGTTCTGAATCACATGAGGCTTTAAGTTCCTAAACCCGCTGTGACGACGACACGAATCACCGCTGCAGAGGCTGCAAAGTCAACATATTCCAACAAGATGTGGAATGATGGCGACATGATGGTAGCAGAGACAAACGGTGCAGCGTGCCCACAGTGGCCGGCCATATGTCCCATCAGAGGACACAGACAGGCCGTGCTCCTGAGTCACTGCCTCCAGAAATGTTCGCAACATCTGCCATCCCCTCCACGCAGCCTGTGGGATCACACATGCAACCTTAGCACGCCTCACGCATGGCCGGCTGCACCTCATACGTACCAACCCTTCAACCATCCCCCAGTGCACATCACCTACAGGACCCAAAAAAAAAAAAAACCAACCTAACATCAATCTGACGCTGCTGTTGCGTAACAGCCCTGTCTCACCTAAGGAGAATCATCTGCCTCTCTCCAATCACTGTCCCCTGCTCTCCTCCCCTCACTCAGGCCTCCCACAGTGTGAGTCGTGATAAATCTCATGTGCCGACCCCCCTGCGTACACACACACCGTCTCTTTCCACAGTCCTTGCGGTGCATCTTGCTCGTGCTCCAGCCCTGCGTTCCCAACCTAGTGCACCTCCACGCCTTCATAACACAGGAACAACCTCGCTCCAACTGAATATGCAGATTGGTGAAATCAACTGCAGTTGTTCGCTGCCCGTAAATGCATCTGCAGCACTTTCCGAAGACGGAGCAAATAAATGCTTACTCAGGGTTTTTGTTTTTTTTTTTTTTTTTGGCGGTTTAGGGGTTGTGCTTCTGTCCACGGCAGACTGCAGCCAGGGGTGGGATTTTAGGAGTGGGATGGGCGCGGGCAGTTCTAACAAGGGATAGAGACTTTGACAAAGTGGAGGCTTTGGCCCTGCTGGAAGCTAATCTTGATCTGTGAGGTCATTAATTTAATTGCCTCTTTTTTTTTTTTGGCTTAGTTGCACTTGGTCATGCTGATACCCACCTGGTTGTGGCTTCTGCAGCAAACATTACACAAAGCAGCTGGGATGGAAGGAATAATACAGCACAAAAACAAATGTTTCTTAAAATTGTGTTGCTGTTTCTGGGGAAACGGCTGGTTTGCAACTTCAACTGATGCGCGTTTTTTAACTTTGCCACAATGAGGAAACGCTACATAGTCAAAATAGTCATAAAATATATATATGCAAATCAAATGTGTATGTTTGGTGTGATGGGTTAGGGAAGGTGCCTTCCTAGAGGAACAAACAAAGGACAAAGGAGAATTCAAAACCAAAATAGACTGATCTCCCCATTGGTGTTGATATCAAATAGTTCCTGTAGACACACGGGTATCCGGTGCATAAAAGTCACTAGTTCCCCCTCCTCTCCATCTCTTTTGTGCTTTCTGCAGCCTAAGCACTAAAATCTGATTCAAGCTTTCCGTGAACAAGTGTGCCGCTTGCCAACACAAATGACAGCGTGAGTGGGCCAGGTGCCAAAGTCCTCCTCCGACGATCAGGAGAAAAAAAAGCAATCAAAAGAAACAATCAATATAAACAAAGTCTTAAACTACTATTGATCATTTAGCCCTACATCGATGGACGAGGATAGTTATGGAGCTGAATTATAACTTTCAATTATAATTTTCAACCAGTCTGGATGATTTTGTCGTTGTTTTTTCCACCGCTGATCACCCAGAGGCCTCTGCGGCGGTGTTGTGTCTGATGTGGAATTCTAACAGGATGCGATGGAAACTGCTCCTCAGCTCAGGATCCTGCAGTCTCATCACTCACTGTAAGGCGGGCCGTTACTTCCATCAGCTGCATTTGAGTTTGGCCACGTCAGCAAGTTTTTCCTCTAGTGCACACACAGCCTGCACAAAGGAAATATAACGTCGGAAGGCCGGGAGCCCTCAGCAGAGCGTTCAGTCTCCGGTGAGATAGTGGCCTCTTGAGCCGTTTGAAGCATCCGCTGAGCGGCAGGCCGGAGAGACAAATCACCACAATGTGCTCGGCTACAGAGCAGAGGAGTGGATGAAAACAGGAACACGACACCGTTTCCCTTCTGATGATCGCTTGCCTGACGGAATCACTCCATTTGTGAGAAACACATTGACGCTCACAAGTGTGATGCAGATATGAGCCAAAATGACACACACACACACACACACACAAGAACAAATGCGTCTAATCAGTGAGAGCAGCCTTCTTCTTCATCAGCACGTGGCTTTGGGGCCGTACACTCTGACCTGTCTTGTATCTTATAGAATATCTGAATGTTCGACAGGATGTTTGTTCTCACGTGGGCAGAAAGTCATGAGTTGACAGAGCATCACCAATTCAGTTTATTCCAGTTTTGTAACAGCCTTCCATCTGAAAGTACCATCATCTTAATGGACTTTCTAAAGTTTTCAGATGTGTCTTTAAATATGGTATTTGTCTCCCTCCAGAAAAATAGGCTCCAGCTCTTTGATGTAATAAATGATGTTCAACGACAGGCAGTGTCAACGTGGTGGAGTCACGGTTTGACCAAAACTTGGAGATACTTGAGCAAGTCTGACGTAGTTTTCTTTTCTTTGGAAAGAACAAAGAACAAAAAAACAAAAAAACATTCCATCCTGTCTGTCAGACCAGCACTACCCGAAACAAAGTTGTATCAAAAGCTGACGTTGCCGGTGTCAACTCCATGACCAGGTAACCGTTACAGAAACAAAACAATCTTAGTGAGTGTCTGTGTGTGTGTAGGAGACCAGGAAACACTGACAAAGTGTAATGGATTTGATTTTCTTCAACAACCACTACAAGTACAACATAATAACAATAAAATCATATTATTATTATTACTATATTTACGCTGAAGAGCTCCTCCTCCTCCTGAAGAGCGGTTCAGTCTCCAGTCTCCTGTCTCCTGTCTCCTAAAACCCATTCAGTGACTTTAGATGGTGTAATGTAGGTGTGGACTCTACCGGAGAAGGATTCTTTCTGTTGTTTATCAAAGGCAGACGATGGTCTGTGGAGGAGATGAAGTCCTGTGGTCTGACCCGGCCCAGATACATGATGCTGAGGCAGAAAGGATGACTGACAGATTGCTGACTGTAATCATAGTTCTTCTTCTGCAGATTTTCTTCTTTGCATATAAGTGCAGGAATGTGCAAGATGTCTAGAATAAATCAAGTTTGTTTTCTCCTACTGCTCTGTTTTGCATTTATTCATGTCGCGTGTAATGACTGCAGCGTGTGCGTTGGCTAGCCGCGCGTGGAAGCTGACGATAGCGTTTGAGAGTGTCGCCTGCATTCTGTGTTTACTGTATAGAGAAAAGGCGAGGAAATTTCAGGAAATGTGTTTTAGCAATTTTAGAAAAAAATGAAATAAATCAGCATGTCACAGAGCAGCTTAAAGCTCTGCAACACACGCACACACGCACACACACACACAAACACCACTAAGCTGAGAGTCTTTACTTAAATGGGAGTGAAAGATAAACTCACAAAATGCAATAAATTGTATTAAAACAACATTTTAACACAGTTTTTAAGCAGTTGCAAATCAGCTTATGCGGCTGATTTTTTGGGGGGTCTATTTAAGTCGATGCTTGTGCCTGTCAGCTGCCAAACTACTTCACACTATTGCTGACCAATAGCTGCTGTTTCGTGGTTGGTATTTTAATGAAATGGAAGCTGAACGCACAGTCAGAGAAACTCCCCAGAGACGTTTACTCTTCTGTCTGTAAACAACGAGGTGTATTACACCCGTGTCTGCTTTGTTTTATACACCGTCAGCTAGAAAACACTGCTGGGAATCACTATGACTTCACTAGGACACCACAAACCCATATAATGATAATCTGCTGTGACAATAAATATTTTAATTTGGGGAATTTTCAGACAGAAAAATGTTTTATGTTGTAATTCCAGCATGGATCTAGGACAGCATTAGACATAACAACCTTGGAGCAATAACTCAAGTCTCAGCCGTTATTTTTGGATTATATTTGGTACCACAAAGCGTGGAAATGTCAGGTAATATTCCTGTAGGGTCGCGCAGGGCTCCGCAACGACTTTCATAAAAGTATTCATTTGGGAACAGACTGTAAAGCTGGTGGACACATTAAATAGCTGATATTCACTGACATGATATCGTCCCCTTTAACCAAAAATTAGTTCTACTCACGTTATACACATTCATATGGCTCCTCGTGTGAAAAAGATAAGTGAAGGTTAACAGACATTAATGTTGTCTGGTGTGATTTTGGATGAAGCTGATGAATGATGAGCGCTCCCAGTGTCAACTACCGTTTCTGTCGCTGCCCGTTCCTTTTCTCAGTCATCAGGTTTCACTCTCGTCTGCTTTCTCTGACATCTCCTCACATGGCTCCTTACGGTTGCTGTGTGTGATGTGCCACCACTGGATTCAGCGGGGGGGGGGTCATTTGTTTGATGTGGTACTGTCTCGTCTCCCATGCTTAATGTGGGTGTTGATGTTGGGACGCTGTGCGCTGATGCAAAATAAAAAAATATAACAGACACTAACTTTTGCCCCAGTGAATTAAAACTGATGTGCCTGCCGGAAGTCAAGTCA
>CAAKHB010007621.1:191949-214305 GCA_901007665.1 Aeoliscus strigatus | reverse complement strand
TCACAGAAGGAGATGTGAGCTCCTCCGTGCACGTCCAAAGTTCCCCTTTGTAATGTTTCAAATTTCAAAACATCGGTGCCCTAAGTTTGACAGAGGTGAACTTCACTTCTGTGTTTCCCTGATGTTTCACTGTCCCTCATGCGCAGTGATTCCTCATGTGCAAAGGTGTGAAATGCCACAGTGTGTAAACACATTCACAGACATCTCTGGCGGGGAGCATCAGGAGAGCTCCAGGGATCTCGAGAAGCTCTGCAGGAACCTTTTCATGTCTAGACGAACAACTTTGTGCCATTTCTTTTAGAATAAAATAGAATAGAACAGAAAGTACCTTATTCATCCCATGAGGGACATTTACATGTTACAGCAGCCAAAGAGCAACGGCACAAAAAGGAAAGAGAAACTCTTTGGAGGATGGTACACATATTACTAACAAATCTAAATGAGTGTTTAACAAAACTAACAACAAACATATTTATAAATAGAAAAGGATAAATATACCAATGTGCAGCTTTCGTTCATTATACATTATGTCTTTAGACTTGAGGTTTCCTGTGGACGGCGGCCTTCATTCAACTATTTCTCCTGTAAGTGACATCAGGATGGACAAGACACGAGGTGTTACGACCGCTCAGTCTGAGGAGCCCAAATGAATGGAAGCTGAGGACCTTCCATGTATCTGCTGAGGACTACAACCGAGGACAGAGCTGACAGAAGCATTACGTGATAAGGGGATTATCAGATTCATTACTGAGGACGACGCACAAGCTGAAAATGAATGTTGTGTCGTACAGAACACAGCCAGTTAATGGTGTGTGTGTGTTCAAAGACAGCTGTAAATGCTCGTGTGTGTTCATGACAATCTAGAGACCTTCTGAAAGTATCAGTCATGGAGCACGTTAATCCATGAGAGGGATGGGAGCGTATCAACCCAAGAAAAGACAATAGAAGTCCATGTTTAAAAACACTCCAGCGTCATAGGAAAGGGCGGATCAGCTGAGTTGACTTCATAAAATTACCCAAACATGTTTCAAAGCCTGTGCAGAATGAGCATCCGTCCTATTGTGAAGTGTCAAACAGCTCGGTGTGTGCGTGTGCGTCAGTCGGTTACTTCTGGGTGACTGGAGGAACAAACCGCTTCAGGCTATTGAAGGAACCTAAATTCATCGAATGTTCCTTTGTCCAAACCTTCCTCCATGCAGGACCTGCTGGGGAGGAGAACGTTTTCAACACAACAACCAAAAAAGCTTCTTGTTATGTTATTTTTATAGATAGTCAAGCGGTTGTGTAGCTTGACTATGAATTAACTGGTTGTCAGATGAATCGAGAAAGATGGAGATTTCACTGCAGGACACAGGAAATGATGTCACTGATGTCAATAAGAAACATTTCCATGATATTCTAATTTTTTTAGATGCGCCTGTAAAATTATTTCTTTAAGAAACTAATGGAGTTGCCCCCTAGTGTCCATTAGAAGGAATGCAGGTGTATTGTCATAGTCTACCCCTTAGAGGCTATGCCCACTTAAGTATACAATTTAAATGTGTAATAAGACATTTGGACACTGAAAGTAAATAGCTGCGGTAGCAAGATGGCAGCAGGTGAAGACTGAGGGGCGATACACAGTATTTACCCTCCGTCTGGGCTGCACATTGGCAGTGATGTCACTACTTCCTGTTTGTCGCCTCCTGAATCCTGTTAACACTCCACTTATAAACCGATAATGGACTGATCACAGCAGGGCTCCGCTGAGATAAATCGAGCAGCGACAGTCGCATAACTCTTCAGTCACAACATCTAGAATTAAGTCAGGATGCAGAATAACCTTTGATATGTTAGAGAACCTATAGCTAATGGATCCTGTATTTTTGCAAACAATTTTACCATTTATTGTGGCGTTACATACACAATGTTGAAAATGTCACTATCTCGCAATGATGAAGAATGCTTCCAAAGAAAAAAAAAAAAAAAAGAAATCCAAAACCTTCCTGTATCCAGATGGTTCCAGAACACTACCAATAATTAATCATCTGTTCCTTGTCCCATTATTAGCGTTTCCTGAAAATATCATTCAAATATGTTCATAACTTGAAGTTAATTTTCTAAGGGACAAAAACAGATCCTTCTTGGTGGAAGGAACGATAAGTTAAACGAGAAACGTCTCTTGCATAGGACGTGGTGATAGTGTGTCAGTGGGGAAACACCGAGGCAGCAGTGGGTCAGTGGCTGTGCTGCAGCGTGAAGCCCACTGCAAACCCATGCACACTCCACCACTGCAGCGGTGGATCTCACACTGGCACACGCACACGCACGCGCACACACACGCGCACACACACACACACCTCCATGCTAATGGCTCAGCCTGTCCAATCATTTCCCCTCCAATGTATGAAGCCACTGCTGACATATTTTAATGCAGAGCACACACTAACTCCCACAGACACGAGCTGACGTGCGCGCTAATAACACATTAAAGTACTTTTTATAGCAAGTAAATAGGACAGACGGGGCTGCCCTTCTTTCTCGCGTCCTTAGACGAGTCTTGTCCACTTTGTTCTGTGCAGCGGAATCCAATCTGGTTTGTGGGACTCAGAGGCTGCTCCCACAGGAGGCAAACCTGGATGAAAGCCCTAAGAGCCGCTAGAGCCGTGATTTATTAGTTTTGCGCCACACAGAGGAAGTTCACGGAGAAAAGTCCTCTTCACGTGAATGCACTGCAGCAGGAACGAGTGGAATGAAACACACACACACACACGCAGTCACACCTCGGTGGTGTCGCAGTGCTTTCTCTCTATGTGCTGTGAGGTGAGTCATCAGCACAGGGATACGTAACCTCACATGCCTCCTCCTCCTCCACCTGCCAGCATCTCATTTTCTCCACAAATGGATGAAAACATGGTGACTTACATCATCGCAGCGGTCTCACGTATACGTAGAAGGCCTCAGGTCCACACACACCCTGGTGAGTCAATCGTATATCACCCCTTTTACCCATTATTCAGGAAAGTTCTCAGATGACTTCCCTCTGCACCTCAGGAGAAGTTTTAAACGTCGACCCTGGATTCAACTTCCTATCTGTGTTTCCACGCTGCTCTTACAGCGAAGGTCCTCTGTGCCCTTTAAAGACAGGAGCCCCCAGATGTGATTAACTGCATGTTCACTCCCAGTCAGCTTCGTCCTGACCCCAGGCGGACAAGAAAAGCCAAGCTGATAAACACTGTGTCTCTTTGAACCTACATGCCTGACAATCAATCTGGATCGGACAAAGTGTGCAGAGCGAAAAAAAAAAAAAAAAAAGCACACGACTTTCGTGCGAAGCTTCCCACATTGTTTCCGCCTGTGGAACAAGCATGGCTGCGGACATGCCTCACTCAGCCACACAGGGATACACGCTGGCACACCACGCTGAAGACAAGCCACGATGACTTGGGGCAGTTTCTGTCCTACTTCCTCTTAGACTGAATAAACAAACAATTATACCATTTTCATACGTGTACATGCAGCCGAGCCCCTGGCCGACGCTGGACACTGGACCAACAGGCTAAAACCAAAGATATCAGGTACGTAGGAGACGCCAAAGATGTCGACATCTCGACAGAGGCTGTTGTAATACGTATACAGTACATCAATTATTGAAAGTCAAGAGGACTTACATCACTTCGGTGGAGGACTCGTGTAGAGACTGCATGTCCATTCTGGCTCTGTGTGCGACTACGGCTCTGTGTTGTGTTGATCTGTTTCTGTCAGCCTGTCTGTGTGTGTGTGTGTGTGTCAGTGCCCAGGGCCACACTACTGGGAAAGCAGTCTCCATGCTGACTTAGCTGTCATACATTAAAGACGCCTCCTTAACGGTCTGGGGAGCATATCAGCTTGTCTGTCCTGTCACTTCAGGCTTTACAACGTAGCACCCCCACCCCCACCCCCCAGACACACACACACACACACACACTCTGCCTCTCGCACTGTCAACTGTTTCCTGCCTTACGCAGACCCTGCTGTTTTTGCTGTGCTTAAAATACTTTGGTACTCTCCAAAGGGTCCACAGACACACACACACACACACACACACAGGGAGTCACTACGGCATAGTGATGAGGCGTTCAGGGGACCTGACACACAGTGAGGACAGCCGCCTCACAGGACTGTGGACCGGCCTGCTCCGGTCCTCACATGCACCAAAAAAAATTAAAATAAAATCAGCAGATGTCACTCTCCTCTTTACTGTCACCACACACACACACACACACACGACATGGATATGGTGGCACTGATAAATGAAACATACATATTGTCATTTATGAGTAATTGTTTTACTGCGTTGAATTCTGGTCAAAGTCAAGTCGAAAGCATCATGAATCACGATTTTATCGCCGACCCAGTGCGGAAGCTGCTGCATTTATTTGTTTTTTTGCACGTATTTATTCATGTTCTCCCCCCTCAGTGTTTCCCCCATTGAGACCGATCAGGCCAGAGATAGTGATTTTGGGACGTGCTACAGAGGTGGCAGTGGCTTCGTTCACACGAGTACAACACAACAGTCAAAAGAGACACGTTCTTTGAGCGAGAGATGGAAGAGACAAGAAGAAAAAAGGACAAATTGCCTGGCGCTATTCACTTCCCGGATACATCCCCGGTGTGTCCATCTGATTGTAATGTGATTAAAGAGAAAGACAGTTCATTGGGGATGTTTCCCCATGCCAGGCTGTCGGACTCCAACAGAAACAGTCAGTCGGTGCAAGTCTGAGTTCAGCAGCATGAGACAGGTTTTTCAAACCAGTGGGACATAAGTGACACGATTCTCTCACCTCGAGTTGAACACAGAGTCGGTGTACACGGGAGGGGAGCACTGGGGTGGCGCTCCAGGACCCTTTGGGGGTGCAAGGATTCCCCCTTTCTTGTTCCATCCTGGGGCACCATCTGTAGGCGAAGAATGATATATCAGACACTTTTTACCACCGTGAAGGAGGTTAAGTTTTGTTCTGTTGGCAAGGTAACTTGAAAAATGAGAGTGAAAATGATATTTTCAGGAAATGTTGATCATGGGACCAGGAGCTCGTGATTAAATGTCAGTAGTGTTCTAGAACCATCTGGATCCAGGAAGTTTTTGAAGGATTCTTTATCATTGTGAGATATAACTCCAAGATAAATGATCAGATTGTTGGTCCAGCCACTGTAAGAAAAAGAATGAAGACAAAGACATGAACTGACACCAGATTGGAGCCGAGAGTCTGCTGAGTCAGCGAGAACAGTTATATCGTTATATCGTCAATAGTTCTGGAGCTTTATCCAGAAGAAAAACACCATTAGAGAAATAGTGAATTTTGTCAATAACTGTTGAACTAAAAATGTCAGTGTATTTCCAAAGGGTCAGGAGATGTTTTTTCTTGGTCAAGGAATCTACTGATGCAGATGAAATAAGGTTAGGCGGATTATTCTTTTATATTTTGATTTACAAACAAATATTTCTGTGTGGAAACCCAAATATGGGTGAAATGAGCTGCTTGGCCAAGGTCTGCGCTCTCTGAGTGCTTTTCTATTTTTTATGATGCTGTGATGTTTCCCTTCCTTCCCCTCCGGCCGGATGAGTGAGCAGGAGTAGATCCGTAATTGAGGGATATTAAAGGCAGATAAAGCAGACAGTCAGTGAGCTGTAAATGTCTTTTACTTGAGGGTACCCAGTACTATGTGAGTGAATTGATCTGAACTGGTGCAGCGGAGGCCAGGCCCTGCAGACCGCAGACACGTTGACACCATATGTTGACAGCGGCTAGTTAGGGACGCCACCGGCTCAGTAATCCCGTCAGCCACCCCGATTTAAGAAGCTATTTTTTGCTGGCTCTTAGTCTGCGGCGCTGGCTTACTGCAAAGTAGTTGGCCCCCCGTCTTCATATTGTTTGTTTTTAGAAAACTAAATGTTGAATGAATGGAAGAACTGGATGGTGAGAGAAAACAACAGCTCCCCAGCACGTTGCCCTCGATGACCTGAGCTTTTTGTGTTTGTGACTGATGTCGTTCGTGGTTGTACCTTCTCCATCCAGCAGAAAGCGGGTTAGCAGATGGGGGCAGACCTCCTCCAGAACAGAGCAGAACGAGCAGAATGCAGCCGGCCCCTTCGACGACAGATGGTCCAGGAATAGCTCCGTCCGTTTCTTGCTCGAGTCTTGCGCCAAAATTTCCTTATACTCGCCAAGAGAGAAAACCTTGTCGTACACCAAGTAGGGAAGCACAACGCTGACATCCAGCTCACTCAGGATTTCTTGTCGGTGTTGCTTGAGGATCGTTGCGGCCCATCGTCTCTTTTTCCTGGAGCATGGCCTCCTGCCAGTCCTCTGCTGCTGCCTCTTCTGCTTCCTCACAAACCACTTCTTTGTGCCGCTGCCAAACATCTTCAACTTCAAGACACCCACCAAAAGTTCTTCCACAGCTCTGTCAGCACAACTCCCAAAGGAAGGGAGGTGCATATTTCATACCAGTGCGGCTACCATGCCACAGATTTTCTTGAGCTTCCCTTTGTTGTCGTCTGAGTGGCTTATCTGGGGCAGGAAGAGACAATCTGGACAGTAGCTCATTTCTGGCTGGGTGCTTAACGGCTCTAAGAAGATTACCCGACTCTTAAATAACACCGATGCAAACAGCTCGACACAGATCAGACACACAAAACTACTTTTAATTTGTAATATTTTGTTTGTCGTGTTGGAAGATCAGATCACTGATGTACTTCACACGCAATCGCCATGGGCTTGTCTTTTAGACCCATTACATTAACATCTGTAGTTTTGCCATCAATAAGATACAAAAGTGGCCTCGTGCGTCCGGAATCTCCCATCACGACAAACCTGTGAGCAGTTAAAAGCAGCGAGTTGCCTCTGAGCAAGGCACTTACCCTCCAGCTGCTGCTCTGCTGCCGCTCCCCCATAATCCTCCCAGTTATTGGTGGGAATGTGATTAAAATAGGATGGAAACATTTAGTCATGTGCATTGACCCGTTACTTTGGTCTGTCAGGCTGTCGGTGAGAAGAGACATTAGCATATCATGCAACAGAGCAAAGACATTCAAAGAGGGGCATGATGCATTGGAGTGAACGTCTATAAAAAGGACAAAGCAGCATGACCTTCACTCACACGTCAGCTGCTGTGTGGAAGGACGGCGGCCAGCGTGGACTTTACCAGAAGAGGGTGCCATTTAATCAGTGGGTATCGCATACACGTAATGCATAAATATTTCAATCAAGGCTTTAGTGCAACCAGCAAACCTCTGATTCGTACAGTAAAACACTGAAGAAGAATACTGTCACACAACAGACAAGAAATTCAAACAGCAGAGCATGACGGTGTAAAGTGAAATGAACCATAAACCATAGCCCCTGTATGAAATATTTCTCCCCAATGCCCCTTGTTGAGGAGAACAGTTAACATCCTGTTCATCATTAAGTGATGATTGTAACTTCAGGAAGTCCCAGATGAGATTTACAGATGTGGCATTTGGAGATGCATTTCAGTAACATGGAAGTCTGGCTCTCCCCTCCTCAGAGCTGGATGGCTTCTGGGAACGAACAGTGTTTTTCATGTTTCTTTGTATCATTTTTGTATAGAGCAAGTGTCTGCCACATCACTCAAGCAAAATAAATTAAATTTACAAGTTTGCATTTATTCAAGTGTAGTCGAATATGCCTGACTTGGTCCTGAAATAAAGCCAACAGCATGTTTTTGTAAAACCTCCACTCGCCAGACTCCTCTAGGTTCTTACATAATTTAGTCTACAATCAAGAAAATACTTTTTTGGATCTGTTGTTTGTGCTGGAACCTACAATCTTTAAAGGTTTCACAATATTTCCTCTTGACAAATTCAGTCACATATCAAATCACCCCAAAAATGGTGACATACTTGAATGCAGGATGACAAAAATACAAAAACATTCAAATGTTTTTTTAAAAATTTATTTTCATTAATTTAATGTAGCTAACACAGGACACGATAAACATGAAAAGCAGATTATCATAATCATAGATTTCCTTGGTGCTCAAATGAGAATCATCATAAGACATTTAAACATCTAAACTGTCTGTTTGTATTTACTGATCGCAAGTGACTGAATGTGACATTTGTAGAAGAGTAATCAGTTGCTCACAAAAGTCAGAAGTTCTCAAAGTGATGCACGAAATGGGCCTGATCCCTCTTGTTCATCTGCTGACAGGCTTTCTCCACGTTCTTGGTCAGTCCAGGTGGTCCGCAGCTGAACACACCAACTTTACCCGCCTGCAGAAAATAACACAAATGACAGTTAACCAGTTCCACAGATCCATTCGTGTCCTCCAGACCGCTGCCAGCGGTGCGCCCATACGACTTAGTGGAGGCTGACCTCAGGGTGGACCTCCTGCAGCGAGCTGAAGAAGGACAGGAAGGGCGGCCGGCCGAAATGGGTGACCGAGCGCAGACCAGTGAAGAGACTGCGGTTCCACACCTTCTGAAAGTGACGCTCACACACATACTGCCCACACATGAATACAGCATTCAAATAATTAACAATATATTATTCATATTTTTTGCTTCTTAAAGGTGATAAAAAAAATCACCAATTTCTATCTACAGTGTGTAAACATACCAGCACCTCTAAACGTTTATTCTTTCATTTTAATGATACATTTCATATACTTATTTAATTGCATTAATCATTCCATATTTGCCAAAAATATCTGACTGTTTATATAACCATTAATGAATGATTCGCTAATATTAATAGCGTTTTCAGTCCAAGTTCAATTTTTTTTTACGACACTGAGAAATGTTGACCTCACCAGCATGGTGGAGCGGAGGTCAAACTTCTCAGCGACCTGAGTGATGTATGTGTGAACGGACACCAGCTCCAGCGTGTCCATCTCCTCCACCTCCCTGATGATGTCAGAGACCCACTCAAACTGACGCTGTGTCCGCGTCACCCAGATGAAGTAGACCTGCAAACAATCGATGGCTGTTAGAGACACTGAATCATGGTTCAGGGGAGATTTAGAGACCAAATGTAGCGTAGAACTCACCTTTTTACATTGAATCCTAGACTTGATGGAGAACTTAAACACCAGGTCTTTGAGGATGGAAGCAAACGGGGTGACACCGATTCCTCCTCCAACCAACACAGACACCTCAAAGTCAATCCATTCCTGATGGCCCTCACCAAAGGGGCCGTCCAGGTACAGCTGGGGATGGAAAGCAGACATCAGTAGTCAATCAGTAGTCTGTAACGGCGCATGTGTCTCTGGGTTGTGGGGGTGCTGGAGAATTCACTAATTCACCTAACACACATCTTAGAGCACCCAGAGAAAACCCACAGGGAAAACATGCACACAGAAATGCCATAACCCTCGGAGTGCCAATTAATGCTTCCTAGCAGAATAAATAAAAATGCTCTTGGTGAAAATTGGGTTTTACAGAGTCCTGAAAGAAACGGTCTATAGCTACGTCCTGCCTTCGGATAGGCGCCGAGCTCCAGCAGGCGTTCTTCAGTGTAGAGGTCTCTGAGCTGGCTGGTCCAGGGTCCCACGGCACGGATATGCAGGCTGAGTGTCTCTTCATGAGGCGCTGATGTCAGTGTGAAGGGGTGGTACTCATCTGTGCCCAACATCAGACATGCTATCCGAACCCACTGGCCTGAACGGTACACAAAGCCCTGTGGTCGCTTGAACTCCAGATGTGTCACACCTGCAGGTATCGCAGGGAATTGTGAATTCAAATGAAACACTGTCAGCGAAAGCTAAAAAATTTTAAAAAACAAACAACAACAACCATGTTGTGTCACCTGATGGCAGCAGCTCAGCTCTGACCACAGGAATCTCCACCTTCTTCCTGCTCAAGCTGATTAGTTTGTCCAGCAGGAAGAGCAGCGCAGGCGGGATGAGGAAAATGTAAAAACGAGGCTCTTGGAAGAGAGCAAAGCTGCCATGAATGACCGTCTGTCAGATGAAAAAGTCAAAGTGCCTTTCATCAGATGATTCAAAACGCTTTCAGGATTGTTTTTTTTTTTTTTTTAAATCAGAAAAGTACTTACTAAAATGTACACAACAATGTAAAGGTAATGTGTGATCCAAAATCCACGAAAGCTGATACGGCGGAAATAGTACGAAGCAAAAACATACATAAAGGCAAAAGTAAGGAGAAGCAAGACACCAGTTAGACCTGAAAAAAAAAAAAGACAAAGCAGAACAAAAACTGATAACATCTTACGTTCTGTCACAGACATATACATATGAAAGTCATAATTCAAATAAATCATACCTGGGACAGTTTGAAAGAACCACCATGACCACTTGAGGGGAAGTTCTGACCTAAAATGAGAAGAAATTCAATGTGTGCAGTTGCTGTGCTGCACAATGTGCAGGAAAGTGTTTGAAATGTTACCCGTTGTTGTAAAAAACCCTTGGGAAGAGACAAGAGAGGATACTGAGGTCACTGATGGAGAAGATGTAGATGTTGACCACATGGCCCAAACCATGGACCACTAGAAGGGACGAAGAGAGAAATAAAACATGAGACGACTGCTCCTTCTCTGTCATCTTCTGTAATCTGCCAACCTGACAAGACGACAGCAGTCATGGCCATGAAGCGATGGAAGTCTATGGCAGCGTCGAAGGGGATGTATCGGTTGAGGAACGTCTCTCTGCACAGCGTGATGAGGTTGCGACACACGGTGAGGAGCATGTAGGGAAACAGAAAGGAGATGGCAGCCGCTGAGCCACGGGAGACGATGATGCCCACGGCGGACGTCTCATGGATTCCGGTAGATTTGGCCTGCAAGCCGTAATCTGAAGACAGCAAACGGAGCAGCGTGGTGAACAGGCGCTGAGGATGAGCAAGCACCCGCAAGGTTGTTTCACTCACAGAAACATTGTTCAAGCGCCACGCCGGCCGTGATGCTGTACACCACCACGAAGCAGACGATGTGACGGCGGTAGTTCTCGATGAAACGTTTGAACTGCTGGACCTTCTGTTGCACTGGGTTCCGCACGTAGAGCTCACGCTTGGCCTTCACGTACACATTCGGAGTGTTCATGGCGGATCTGAAATTCACAGGGGTTTAACAGAATTCTCTATCCGGTCTGAAGTATTTGATTATATTTCGAAGTGGAGTCTTTGAATTTTTGTGTAAATGTGTAATGTACATTCCTACCATGTTCCTGTTGGTATACAGTCATAGAAAAAAATGATCAGACCGCTTGTTTTCTTCAATTTCTTGCTCATTTTAATGGCTGGTACCACTAAAGGTATATTTGTAGAGAAACAAAGATTCCAACCAAAACAGCTGTTATCTAGCCATTTTCTATGATATTCTTAACAAGAACCAAGATCAATTAATTAGTAATTATTTTTCTTCTCTGGTCTCGTAGTCACATGATACACAGTTAGTACTTGATTGCATAACCATTACTTTAAATTATTAATCATTATCAGTCATCTCCCACTTGCGCCGGTTACAGGTCATTGTTCTGCTAGAACGGCAGGGTACAGCCTGGACCAGTCGCCAGCTCACGGACTCATGGAAGACAGACACATGCACGTTCACACCCACAGGAGCAACCAATTAACCTTAGCATGCTTCCTGGGGGTGGGAGGAAGCTAGAGTAACCGGAGAGAGCATGGAAACTCCACAAAAACACCTGTATACAAATATTACTAAGTGAAAACTTTTTCACACCTGTAGGTTGACAGGTGTGTTGAAGATCACGGGCCAAACAAAAAAAAAAAAAAAACTTGCTCACACCGTTTGTGTAGTTTTTTTTTGTGGTAAATAAATATTGACCATGCTCGTCACACGTGTTACTTTGATAACAGCTGACAAAAGGTACTGTCATGTTTGGAACGCACTTTTTCCGTCTGCGGATCTCCTGTTCATCTGCCTCGTAGTTGCTGCAAGAAAAAACACCCAGGGAGTTTGAGGAGGAAACCACAGTGGGCCACTGTCTCTTCTCTTTGGCTCATTGTATTTTTGTACCTGTTTGCAGGACAGATGAAGGAAACTCTCTGGTCTCGACACAGCCGCGTCTTTGCTTGATTTTCCATCCCTGCCCACACACACACACACACACACACTATAAGAGAAATGAGGATAAACAAGAATGCAGACAAAACATTCTCAAACCTTTGACATTGAGTTGGGCAAACTGCAGATCCTTCTCATGGCCCCGCAGGAGGAAGTGGAAGTCCTCCCATGTGATTTTCTCTTTGTCATCAAGGGCCGCAGCCTGCAGCATGTTGGCGATGCCTTCCTCCGCCTGGCTCTTGGACAGAGCACCATTGGAGATTTCAAGAAAAGACCTGCAGCACATCAACACACACTGTCAGGCCCATTAAAAAAAACAAACAACAAGAAAAAACAAACACTTGGAGCAGCCAGGGGAAGAAAACATTCAAACCTCAGCATCCTGGCAAATTCTTCTTTTGATAAGAAACCACTTCCACTGATGTCATTCATGGAGAACATCAATTTGGACTTTTCTTCAGGCGAACCTGAACAAACATTAACATCAGTGACGTCGGTCTGACTTCTTGCTTTAGCTCAACAGTTGAGGCCCAAAAATAGCTTGAGAACCTTCAAAACGTTCTGCTTCATCAACAGCATCGTAACTTAGCTACTACTTTAACCCTATAACACCATTTGCATCATATTTGCATATTTGCATTCACAAGTTCAATACGAATAATTCCTCCCTCAAAAACCTGCAGAACATAAACTGACAGATGTAATCTTCGAGTGGAGATGATCATTCGACTGCAGCAGTGGAAGGGCTTTTTAATGGGTCTTTGCAAAATGGCTGCTGTCTTAAATCGGCCACATTTGGCGGGAAAATGTTTATGCTAATTTTCAAGATGTTACAGTAAGAACAACATTTTTATATTGTTAAATATGAAATGTCACACATATATAAATGGTACAGCAACATCTGGGGGATATGATTTTTTTGATGTGTCATTTGATGTGTTTTTACCTTTCATAAAAATGACCATCACATCCAGAAATTCCTGGAAGGAGAGGTAGCCATTGCCGTCTTTATCGGCTAGCGTGAACATGGAGTCCACAAACAGGGAGTCGGACTTGAGCCCCAGAGCATCGGCGAACTCTGCTGCTGTCAGCTCGCACTGCAGAACCTCTCTGGCTCTCTTGTGGGAGACACCGCTCATGTCCCCGGCGTCACACTTCTCTATTTCCAAGACCTGAGCAAATGATGAGCAGACCAGGACCGTGTCATGTTATCAGGAACACCACCACCGTCAGGATGGGGATGAACGCCAGGAACAAACATGAGGACCTCTGACCTTACAAAGGTGCTGACAGTACCTTGCAGAAAGCGTGGCGAATGAAAGTTTCCACAATCTGTGCTCTTTGCTCTCTGGTTAAAGCTTCCCTCAGAAGGTCCTTCTCTCTCATCGTCTTCATTCTAATCTGCCTGGTGCTTGTCACCTCTGGGCACAGATGCTTGACAAATGCCGTGCGTTTGCTCTCATCATCAAAAAAAAGCACCTGGGTGTGCAAATCGAAAACCAAAAAGAAGCAGAGAAAATAGTGAGATTGTTTGACAATTACAGAACAGCGCTTACGTCAACAATCAGGGGTGTTAGACAACATGCTCTAATCTGCAAGCTGGAACACTTGCACATAAAACAGCAACTATTTGTTTTATTTGTCTCAAAACAGTCAGCAGGTTTTGTAGTGAAAACTGCGAGCGTGCACACGGTTCCAGTTACCCACCAGGTCGTACTCAGTCGGTACTTTGAGCAGCAAAGCCTTACGATGGCGGTCGTTTGAGAGGTGGATGTCAAGGTTACACTGGTTGCCCAGAATGAGGCAGCGCAGAGGAAGCCCCGATCTGTCATAGACGTGCAGCCTCATCTTCTCATCAATGTCCAAGCTGACAGGATGTGGAGGGGTTTTATGGTTCTGCCACTCAAAGGCTGAATGAAACCACGTGTGGGATGAGAACCAGGACAATGTCAAAACAGCACAACAGCTTGTCTGGTGTTAGTGCAGATGTTTAAATGAGCTCAGAATTACAATGTGCAGATGATTCTATAATCTCAGCATCACTGTTTCTCAACTGCGACAACTCAGCCAAAGAAAAAAAAAGAAAGAAAAAAAAACAGGGACCAATTTAGTCATCTATACTTACCAAAGCAAATGTGTGCATAAATGAACACTGAGCATTTTTCATGCTTCACTTTATATCATTGTGAGGAGTTCAATCACTAACATCTGTGTTCCTTTGCTGAAGTCACGTTTACAGCATACCCTTTTTTGAAATTTCATTTCAGGCATCAGTTTCTTCAGTGAGATACATTTTCAATAAAATGCTGTTCAAGAAATTTTGCAATTTGGCAACCCTGCTATGACAATACCACTGGGTCGTGACCCACCGTTTACAAACACTGGGTCGTGGCTATAGATTACAGATGCTGAAGGCCAGTGAAGCAGTAAATGGGTACATTCATATGCCTTAATGGCACTAAAGGGGCTTCACAATGTTTCCTCATTCACACTCAAATTCACACTGATGGAGAATGACAAAGATACCAAATGCCATCAGGAGTAGTTGGGGGGGGGGGTGGTTGAGAGTCTGTCAAGGACACACTGATGGTCCCTGGACGACATCCTGAGCCATCATATTGCTCAGCTGCCTGTTATTAACAATTCATGTGTGTTGTTGTTGTTGTTGTCCTCTCCCCTTTCTCTCCAGTTTTTCCACAGGTAGTGAAGATGTTTTGATGTGTTGTCTTGTTTTCTTCTATCTTGTCTGTCTGTGTCCACTACACATACATAGATAGGATTCTAAATTGAATTTAATAGTCCATACCAGCCATTCCGACAGATTGCTCCTCTGTTCTGCCGACGGCTTTTCTTCTCTTGAATTTCTTGTACCTGTATGTGCGGAGATGTGCCACCAAACAGGCCAACAGATAACTCACTGTGAAGGTAAAAAAAAATAAAAATAAGCCGATGAGTGACATGAATTCTATCACAGAGCAAAGCGAAGCTGGATTTGCAAGCATGATACTGACCAACAGGAAAGAGGACGAGCACAATGATAAACATCCCAAAGCCAGCTTTGCTCCCATCAAAGTAATTAAGTTCAGTGGCATTAGTGCAGCGATGCAGCATTTCTGCTTTCAGCTGCGTGGGCTGAGGACAAGGGTCACCTACGAGCAACACACACCATCCTCATTTGTCCATTTATGTTGAAAAAAAAAACAAAACACTTCTTTTTATGCACTGAAAGCAATTGTGGGGTTTTACCAATGTTCCAGAAGAAGACGTGATGTTGTATGTCAGTGGTCTCAGCACTTGTCACTGCAATAAGGACGTCATGGAATGTCACATTGCGGATCATTTCGATCTCGTCGTCTGTGAACAAACTGGGCGACAGCCACAAGAGAGAACACAGACGGTGATAAGATTACATTAGAATAGATGGAAATTAATGATCCATTGGAAATTTCCTCAGGGAGTTCCTAACTGCACACAGAGCAAAATTCAATCAAAAACAAAAACATCAAATAAAGTACTATACAGTATATCAAAAGTATATGAGAATCAACAAAATGAATAGTTTAAACTAGTAATGTACAGATTAACAAGGTGTAATTTGAAATGTGTATAAATCGTGCAAATGAAATAGCACAAGAAGAGAACATCATCTCACACATTTTCAGCAGAGAGCAGCTCACCCATTCTGTTTGTTCTCAAACCAGAAGCGGTCACCGTTTCTTATGCGTTCAAACTGGTCCAAGATTATGGCCGAGAAAACTGGACCGGGACCGTCAAGAGATTCCAGAAGTCCTCCAGGGAAGAGTTCCAGTTTTGAAATGTCTCCTTCATACAGCTCTGCGATTCTGTGGAGCAGCTGTTGGAGTGGCGTACAACTTTAGTTGGACTTCAGTTCACAGTCCCGATATGATCGTCTCTGGGTTTTACCTGCGGGTTGGATCTGTTGAGCTGAGGATTTATGTCTGCGAATGTGTTTACAGGAGGCAGATCCAGAGCTTTTCTGATCTCAGTGTAACTGCGAAGGCCAAAGTCTCTTCCTCTCTGGACGGTCAGCGCCACCAGGTCTGTGCGGGAGAACCTTAGAGGCCCGTACATGAAGTCTGTCAGGATGGAAATCAGACTGCTGTGATGAATATTCATTCCTTTGACAATTACAGCCCAACCGGCACCGATTAAACACCTCTCAAGTCCTCTGTAACGATGTTGTCTACTTTCTCTGCAATCTGAGAGGCCATGCCCATGAGGAGGTCGTCTACGTCCTGACTGGTCTTCACGTTGATTTTCTGCAAACAAAATGACACACACACACACTTATCGACAATTTCTGTTTCCTGCCAGGTGTAAACTGTCGATTATAGAATTAAACTCCTGTTCCTGCAAAAATGTCAAAATGAACTCAATAATCTGAGATTTTATGTTGAGTTTAAAAAAAGATTTTCCCCAAAAAATAAAAAAGTTAAAAAAAATCTTAAAAGTACCTGATGTGTCAAAAAACAAGGATAAGAAAAGCCATATGTAATGTTAGGGTGAATAATACCAGAATCGCACAACAACTTAAGTTATTTTGCAATCTAGGTGCCTTTTTGAAGAGTGTGCTCCTTTTGTCATATATTTAGTTTTGGTTCTTGTTAGGTCTCAGTGTTAGGTCTACACATGTACAGCCTTAGCACACAAATGATAATAAAAGGTGTCTGGGTATAAGTGTGAGTGTTTAACTAATGAAATCTGTCATTCTTCTGTCTTCTCTGCTCTTATACAAAACCAATCGTTTGAACGTTGTGAACCTGACGTTTCCAAAAGCTGTTACACAGACGCAAAGCTGGTGATGAACTCCCATCTGCGTTCAGAACCTCTCGGAAATGGCAGCTTCTGTTTCTGTATATGAAAAAAAAAAAAAAAAAGAACACACAGACTGTCTGGTGACAATCAAACACTGACTGGACCTTTTCAGAAACATACCAGGGGAGAAACAAAAAAATACCTCATGTAGACGCCAGGTGGCGCCATAGTGATGCCTAATCGAATGGCAGCAGCCTGAAATTCAGGAGAGATTCCCGGATCCACAAACTTCTGATAGCCTGGAGAGATAAAATCAAGATTCAGCACAAGGAAAAGAAGTATTACAAATTCTATTAGGCTAATTTAAACTATGTACAAACAACTGCTATCACAATTGAAAATGGCAACGAATTGATTATCTGAGCATAGTACGGAAGCCATTGTTGACTGGTGCCGGTCCCAAGCCCGGATAAATGGGGAGGGTTGCGTCAGGAATGGCATCTGGCGTAAAACTTTTGCCAAATCAAGTATGCGAGTGATCAAAATGAAAAAGCTAGAGAGGCTAGATTGAGATGGTTTGGACATGTGCAGAGGAGGGACAGTGGATACATTGGTAGGAGAATGTTAGAGATGGAGTTGGAGGTAGGAGACAGAGAGGAAGGCCAAAGAGGAGGTTTATAGATGCAGTGAGGGAGGACATGGAGGTTGTTGGAGTCAGAGTAGAGGATACAGAGAACAGGGAAAGATGGAAATCAATGATTCGCTGTGGCAACCCCTGAAGAGGGACAAAGCCGAGAGAAGAAGAAGAAGTACCCACAGCTGAAGAAAGTTAAAGGAACAAACTCAGCAGAAAGAGTGACTCAGAGTGATTTACTGACAAAGCACATATTTGGTAGCTGAGCTCACCAGAGCCTGTGGTCACCAGACCATTTACCTGTCCACTTGTACTCTGGCTGATTCTTACCTGGATACGGAGGAGGCCTCTGGTGTCCAAGGTAACTCGGCAGCCATTCATAGAGAGCAATATTCTGTTGCAGGACAAAAGTATAAATTGATGTTTGTTTTCAGCCCACAGAAAATACTTTTCAAAGCGATCAGTGAACGAATGAATGAATTCACAATGAGAGTTAATGGATTAAAAGTAAATAATACAAATAGATAAATGGATGATTTAACATTTTTAGTTTTCTTTCCCAGCATTAAGAGATTATACTTTGTTTGCTTATTAATTCTTCATATCTTGCAACCTGATTGTTTTCCCTCTCCATTAACTCCCTAACTTAAACATGTCTGTCTGCTTTTTAAATCTATCATCGCTGACTCTTTGATAAGACATTTGACTTTGTCACTTCCATTGAACAATAGACGACACTCTGAACTATCATTGACAATTAAATATGACGACGCATTCACCAACAAACCAAAACCATCAATTTCATCCATAAACTCACGACCACCTCACGTCACTGTGACCTTGGTCTATCCAGCCAGCAGAGTAAATCAGCACTTGTGCAGCGAGACGATTACACGGGGGCTTGTGTCTGTACCTGGAATGTGGCCACAACAGTCTTCCTGGCGTTTTGAAAGAGCTCCTCGTCTGACCACTGTGGGTGCTCCTCCTGCAGTTTGGAGGCCACATAATTGTGATAGCGAAACCAGATGATCCCCTCTGCGGCCGTGAACATGTTCTCGTTGGCCCAGGAGTTTCCCAACTCTGAATATGGACGAGCACACAAAGCTACAGGCAATCTGTTGGTTCCCCTGGATGAACTTACAACGAAAACATTTAGCAACATCACTAGTATCGATACTACCGCCATGCACTGTCACTTGTGGTATTTACGCAGAAGATTATATCGATACTAGTACCTCCCTACTCCAACAAAATCACTTTGTTTAAATTCATTTCTGAGAAACATCATCCCATCTTTCCAATACCTGATCTAGTGGTTCCAGAGCCTCAGATAAGCCCATCCCTAACAGGTGAAGATCTCTAACCACAGATGGATGGAACGATAATCCAGCTGTTTCAGAACAGTGGAAGATCCTCCACCCTGATCATACCAACACACCTTTGCAACCACTGGCAACAACACTGGCTTCTTCTCAACAGAGAAGTATAATTATCTGCTTAGCCCTTTACACCTTGATTACACACACACAACACACAACGATCTTTGACATTAGATGTAACTCAGCTGGTAATAAAACGCCTTTTTGACCCATATGCTTAGTGCAGGTCTGAAGGTTTGTAAAACATCTCACCGTAGAGGCCTTGTGGTCCATGGTCACCTGTAGAGGGGTCAGCAGCGCTCCACATCAGACTGTGGCCCTGTCCCTGTTTTGGCATGTTCCACTCCGAGCCAGATGATAGGAGTCCTCCAGAGAAGCTTCTTAGAGAGTCTGACCAGGAGGCAGAGGGACCATAGATAGAGCTGCCATCGATCCACGCCGTCACCAAGTTCACCTGCGAGTAATTTCTTACAAATACTTAATCACCACACAGGAAAATGAAGGTTAACAGGAAGTTCATTCCACCGAAGAACTGACAGAACACATCCAAAGCTACTGCTCGTTTCTGATGGAAGCGATATGCCTGGAGATACTTTTACACAGAAAACAATCAGCACCTGTGTGCGAGGGTTACTGGGACTCTGGCCGGACTCCTTGTCCCATGGTCCTCTCTGGAAGGGCAGATGAACTTTGCCGGTTCCGGTTGGATCAAAAACAGGGTCGCCTTTTGGGACGCGGATGTTCATGAATTCAGGTGGGCACCCAGGAGCTCTTGAGTTAATAATTTCAAAAACAACATGATAACCTGAAAAGTTAAAAAGTCATTATCACAGTTAGTAGAACCATTTTGTTTTCATCATTTCTTTTTTAATTATGTCTGCAGAACCCATGTCTTCTGTTGCGGAACGCTTTTCTCTACAACCATAGTTGTCCCCACTGCACTGCCACCTAGTGAACTGGATGACCTGTAATATCTAGAGATTAATTCCACCCAAATTTTAAAAATAAGTAAGAGGGTTTTAAAAAAATACGACATAACTACGAAGAACTACGAAGTATTTGGGTGGAATAACTTTAGAAAATGTAAGTAAAGGAAGCAGTTTAACTACTCAGGTCTTTCCTGTGCCAGAAGCTGTTTAAGAGACGTGTAGTTTTTAAATTTTACGTTAACTTCTAAATTCTAGTTTGACTATCGCGTGTGGAGGACAAGTAAAGTAAAATGTTCATGAGGCCGCCAAATGCGGACGACATGTTTTGGCTTCACTTCCGGTGGGTGGATACATGAATATGTCCACGGTCGCTAATGGTCTATGGTATTAAACTTCTAACAGTAAAACGGTGGGATATTTGTGCGTTTCCACTGTCACGAAAGACACCAACAATTATAGAGAAGCAGATATTCACCAAAAAACAGAGCCAGCACGGTCTGGTTGCGTGTGGACGGCAGCCCGGAGGGCCCCCGGGTGAGCAGGCGGCTCAGCGTCCGTGGGTTCGGCCGCTGAGGTTCCCCGGGGGGCCGGTACACTCCGTCCTGGTAGTGCGCGGGCAAGAGGCGCAGGAGGCGAGAGCCTGCGCGTGCACAAATGGGCCTGATTACCTGTGTGCGCGCGCTGCAGCTGCGCACGCACACACACACACACACACACACACACACACACACACACGACCGGACGACTCACCTGCCGCCCCGCGCCTGTGGGCTCCTAAACTGTTGTACCAGCCGTCAAAGCGGGCGACTTCACAGGTCATTTCACACCGGGAGTCTGTTAAAACATGACCGAGGGTTCGTGTCTTAACGCTGTAGCACCGACACTAACGCTAGCATACTTTGGAATACCTTAATTACGCGACTATTAAAGCTATCAGAAAACGTCAAATGGCTGCTGGAAGCTGAGGACTCATTGCTCCGTCATCCCACCAGGTAAGGGGTGTGTGTGTGTGTGTGTGGGGGGGGACTGAGTGAAACTTCTCAGCTTTCAGTAACCGTTCCAAGTTTTCTCATAGCGCATAGAGTCGCGTAATTACGGTACTGCTAAAGTGTGTTAGCGTGAATTCGTAAAAGAGAAAGTATAATTTGAGAGATGTCGGTGTCAAAGGGGTGAAGTGGGAACATGCAGTAAAGTTACTCACGTTCAGTGATGACGAGCACCGATCCGAGTACTGCACACACACTCCAGAGCTGGTTACGCAAATCCATTGATGCGAGAGAGGCCCGTGAGCTCAGTGTGCAGCCAAGAGCAGTGGAGGACCACTGAAAGGATTTACATCGTCATAGGATTTACATCCAAAGCGGTCTCCGAGGGCCGCCTACCCTGCAGGTTTGAGATGTCGCCCTGTTCCTACACACCTGATTCAAATCAGCTCGTTATCCGGCCTCTGCAGAACTGCACAGAGACCGATTCAGGTGTGTAGGAGCAGGGCGACGTCTGAAAACCTGAAAGAATTTCAAATTCAGAAATTGTTAAAGTCTGATTGAGAGGATGAACTAGTCGCACTCACCCAGGATAGAGGAGAAGGTGCAGGTGCAGGGCTGAAGTGATGAACACAAACTGTTGTTCTTCCCAAACGGGATGGTCATCATGTCTGGATCACACACCTCCTCCCTCCTGCTCTCCAGTCAATGCTTTCTCCTCCCCAGTGACTCAAAGTGGACCACTGGTATAAAAGAAGCGTATGTTCCCTCCCTCACACTTTGCTTCCTCCAACTGTCAGGTAAGAAACTTCTGTGAGGCGTTCTTTCCTTTAATCAGTTGCACTTCTGTTGGCTGTAGCTGACAGTATCCCAGTGAGGATGGTACCAGTTAGAAGTTTACATTATTACACTGATCAAGGTCACCGCATGTTTATCGTGGGATGGCTTTGTGTGTTATACATTATTTCTTTGCAGGAAATTTGATGTATATTAGAATGTTTCACTCAGTCACCATTGTTCCATGCTGGTAACGATGCACCATCTCCGATCTACCGTAAAGAACAAGGTGTGCTATCGCTGCATCTGGAAGGTAACTGAGAGCTCCGCCGTTAACACTGTCTTCTCTGTAGTCTCCGCTGCGTCCATAGGATCTGGAGGGAGGATGACTTTCTACGATGACATTTACCCATTCTACCCCCTACAAAGGACCTCCTTCAACTTCAGCAGCCGCTTGCTCACCATTATCCTGGTTTTCCTTGTGTTGGCACTCAGTCTTCTCCTCATTCTGCCTGGAATACGAGGGAAGTCTGTGAGTGCCTCTGTGTACTGCAAACCTTTTGAATTAAGTGTCACTGAGCTCCTCCAGGCTTGTGAGTAGAGTTTGTGAAAGTGTCAGCTCATCTCCGTTTCACTGTTTCTCCTTGTGGATCAGAAATGATCTCAAATCTGTTCTCTCCCTTTCATTAGAGGCTTTTCTGGATGTTGAGGACAATGACCAGCTTGTTCATAGGCGCAGTGATTGTGGGTGAGTTCATATTCTGTTCCATTCTATGAAACCCAGATTTCCCTTTCTTGCGCCCCCCCCCCCCCCCCCCCCCCCCCCCCCCCCCCCCCCCCCCCCCCCCCCCC